>UCOH01000092.1:0-35258 GCA_900474275.1 Synergus japonicus
ATATATATATATATATATATATATATATAGTCTAAGAAGAGAATTCGCGAAGAGATCCGGTGCGATCCTTGAGGAAGATGAAGGCCAGGAGGAAAAAGCCCTCGGGGGTCCATAGCTACGCTCGCATTCCGTCGTGCGTTCCCACACACGTTCATCCCACCTTGATTCATGTCATCCTGACTGTTGCGCGAAGAGTGCCACAGAATGAAAAGGAATAAAAGTGGTGGAAGGGAGGAAAGGAATGAAGCTGGAGGAGGTACAAGCAGCAGAAAAAAGAAAAAGAGGAAACGTAGAGAGAGCATGAGTGTGAGTTAGTGAGAATGAGAGCGCCAATGTACCTGTGTATACAGAGAAAAGAAGACTGCGGGTGAAAGGGTGGGAGCTCGAACAAAAGTTTCTTGCTCGGGAATCGCATACTGGAGAGGGTTTTCAGAGGCGGAGCTTGTCGGAGATCCTCCTACAATTTCCCCTCGCGAACCACGTGCTTAAACTAGTGTCAGACCTGTAAAGTTGGAAGATCAGAAATGGTCGGATATGTGTCAGGCAAAATTGGCTTTACACACGTCTAACTTTACTCTAACAGTGCAAAATTTATGCAGATAACATTGATTTGTTGCAACAATAATGTGTGCACTGCACCTATATTACACTTTTGCATATGCTGTGCGAATTAAGGGCTGCACAGATAACTGAACAGATATGCTAATCGATGATCTACATCAAGTATTACAAAGCCGTATTTCACATGAGTGATCAAACACTTTTGTATACACTCTGTCTGTAATTTCAGGTGAAAATAATTTGCGTGAAATCCACATGGAATTTAACTCAAAAGAACAGGTTTCAATTCGACACGCGAATTATTCACGTGGATTACGCGTGAATATCGTGTAGATTTCTATTATACTTGCAATTTGTTCAAACTATTTCCACTTAATTGAGTTAGTCAGGTACTAAAAAGTTGATTTAGTCTTGATCTCGGTCTTGATTTTAGTATATCTATTCCTAATATCTATGTGTAGATATGCATGTTTTTACTTGTGTAATATCATAAATTTGAGGGCTTTGAATGCTTTTTTTCTATTATTATAACGATAAGCATTTGTCATCTTATGTATTATAGAACAAAACAGAGAAGTACAATTTTCAATGGTCAATTTATCATCCTACTCGTCATGCAATATAGTATGGTCTATTATTACTCATAACTATAATAACAGTAATAGTTATTGTATATAGTACAGTTTAGAATCTAGTTTTAATAAATTCCATGATACTAAATCCCAATGTATCCAATTTGGATCCAGCAACATGGATCAAAGCGTTGCACAAAGGTAATTGAACTAAGAATTTTTAAAAATACGCCAACTTTCTGCTGGTAGTGTACTGTACAGTTGAAAATATTTCGGTCTTGGCGAAACGTATATAACTCATTTACTTTCTCTTGTTATGCAAACGCGCTCATATAAGACGATTCAAGTTGTCTGTAGATCAAATATTTAATGCTTTTATGCATAATGTTAATGTCAATTCCCGCTTGTCCAGTTTCTCACAAACCGAAAAGTACTTTGCTTCAAAGCAACGTACGAGTGTTGAAAGTTTCACCAAAATGCTCGCAAAATGCGAATAGTTGAGGCGGAATAGAGAAGAAGGAGGAATAAGGAATAGAAAACTATCAGCAGATCCTTATCAAAAGCATCATGCACGCAAATATGTTCATTACTCAATTTCTTACTGCTGAGGGCCCCATCATGTGCACGCTGTGGGATAGTGCATCATGGATTCGATTTTCTTCCTTCGTGTTACAGAGAGGCTGATCTTGAAGGAACTATAAGGAAGATCCTGGGAAGGAGAAAAGAAGAAAGAGTGGTGAGAAGCTGGCTGGCAGTCGAGTGAGGAAATATAGTGAGAGGAAAGGGAGAGGGCTGGACTGAGAGGCGGGGCAAAATTCGATCACTCTCGGGGGTCCCGAAGACCCCAGTGGGGGGATGGGGCTCTCTCGAGATCGACTCTTCCGCGGACGAACGCGTGCAGTCGCTAGCCGAGGCCTATACTTGTTCGTCGATGAGGATTAAACGTACGCCGTTTATCGAGTGAAAGTTGATTAAAATCTGTCCTAGCGACCCAACACCAACGTCCCGACCAATCATCGTGGAACCATATAGATCATCTTTTGCTATCTTAGGCTGAACTACTGATCCATGGGAATATTCGTGAGAGAGAGAGAGAGAGAGAGAGAGAGGGAGAGAGAGGGAGAGAGAGAGAGAGAGAAGGAGAGAGACAACTGGTCGCAAATCTACCTGCCGCATGCCAGTTTGGTCAGTACCTGAGGGTCTGACAAATACCCCATCCTATTAGTTTCCCCCACCACCTATATTTGAACGGGACCAAGGGAAACACTCCCCCCTGACGAACCGAGGGTGAATTTCCACGCCAAAGGCCAAACGAACTACAGTGAGGCAACGATCTACCGGACGGGCAACAGCCTCTGAACATTACCAGCCTTGCTTACTTTCCCCTAAACTTAAACGAAGAACAAAATCTTATGCCTGCGGATCAGGATCGTTCCCAGGCTCTTTCCTCCGTCTCACCCCTTCTTACGCTCTTTTCATTACACGTTAAGTTTACCCTCGAGTTTACCTTCCAAGTGGAAGAGGCGGTCGAATGCGTGTTATCGCGAAAAAAGTGATACAGTTGCTAATTTTAATTAGCCCCAGCACACAAGTACTGATAATTGTACAATTGTTGCGACGAATATCTTCGTGCAAGGTTTTGTCGTTTCCTACGTTTCATCCACGTTGCGACATGTACTTCGAATCGATAATTAGATAATATCGATAATAAGTTGTGTAGTAACTAGAGCACCGTGAAATGTTGATCAGACATTCGGGACACCGGTGAGTGGTTTGGTGAACGGTGTAATTAGTTAACGAGGAAAAGAGATTATACCTCGGTGACGAGTTGTTGGTGATCATGAGACTCTGGATAATCTTCAGCGCACTCGCGGTAACGATGCCCGCGTTACCAGCTGAGATCACTAGGAATAAGAACAGGGGTCGAGGATCAATGTGGTGGTAAGTTTAATGCTGTCATAAATTTCAGAACTATTTCAATATTTTAACATTCATACATTTATCTGTAGTACGAGCATTTAGGAAAATATATTATGTATTCCGGTCTCACAATCGCAATTTTATTTAACTTTAACTGTTGGAGGCAAAAATACTTAGTTTTTTTTTGGTTCCGGTAGCCGCCGGTCAAGAGCTGACTGTCAAAAGTTATTCGCAATGTGTATTTTGCATTATGACAATTCAAAGATTAATTAACTCCACGTCAATTGGATTGTTCATCAGTGTATTTTTTTAAATCTCTTTGAAATTGTGCTCAACTTTTTTTTAAATATCAAAACATATACAAGTAATTTAATTGATTTATAATTGAAATGAAGATTCTCATTCATATCAAATTTCTGCAATATCCATTCCGAAAAACGAGAATACGTGGGGATTGTGCCAGTTTGAAAATAGTCTGTCATGGATCTAGACGATTATAGTCGTATTATTACGGAAGCAATAATAAAGAGTTATTCAGTTCAAATATAAAAAGTATCCTCTAGAAGATGTAAAAAAGGAGAAAAAATAGTATAGAACCGTAGCTTCGGGAGATCCACTAGCCGCAACGTAAATCCTAACCGGTCCAGAGCACGATTTATTTATGGACATTACTTATTGAATGCATCGCATATAAGAACGTAAGCTGTCTGTGTCAGTGCATGTGGAATATGCATGTGCATGTGCAGACCAGCTCACGAACATTCAACGACATGTGCCGGTGGATTTTATACAGTTTAGAGATTTCGCGGACATTTGTAACCGCGTGAGCGTGTATACTGCATTATACACGTTTGTTTGTACACGTGATGCTGCTTAGGTATCACAGCGACTTTGTGTAGGTCGTGTATACCATGAGTACGGCGATGCTCGAAGCGGTGAACCATAAAAAAATCGAACGACTCCATAAAGCATCAAATAAAAAACGACGGACCTACTCGATTCTTCTCCGATCGTCCGCTCTTCCTGCGGCCGATTCTGTTTCTCAACGAAGAATCAGACCAGACACGATTAAAAGATACGCATTACTACGATTCGTCGAATTAAATAATTCTCCGGTATTCTTGGCAATGATATATTTGAATCTTTCTCGTCTAACCAGAATTGATATATCTCTTTTGATATGAACAAGAAAATGAGTGAATGAAACATTTTTCTGCTAGCGATTAAAATAACTTGAATTTTTCCATCACGGAAAAAACTGATATGCTTGTGACAACGAAAAAAATAGTAAAATATGCTACAACTACATACAGTTGTGATTGTCATACAGTGATTTTACAATGTCTTTTTCTCTCTTGATACTTTGATTCTGATATTTAATCAGAAGAGTGTTGATGGATGAAGAACATGGTTCATTATGACCACGCGAGGGATTTTGTGTCTTCTTTCTGTTTATACTTAAAACGAGCCAGCAGTAATATTTCATCGTCTGCTTTCATATTGGTTCATAATTTTTCTCTGTGTGGGACACACACGATAAAATATGTATGCAATATTTTAATTCACGACAAGTTCTTAAAAAACTCAAACAACTATAATTACATGTATTCGTTTTCAATTTAATTATTCTTCATTCTGAAGTAATAGTACTTTTTTATGCATTTGTTTTTCCATCTCTCGTTAAACATTCTTTTTTACAGTCTTATTTATGTACCAATTGATTCATTGAAACAGATTAAATACCAAGCATAAAAATTAATAATTATGGTCAATTACATTGTTAACTGCGTTGTAGCTGTCAAGGTATTAAAAATGCTTAAATGTATGGTATAGAGGCAAGAAGTAATGTATGAAGTAGTTAAAAAAAAGTATGCTTCAAAAAACTCTTGGAAACCACTTCATTAACGCTCTAGTCGTTTGAAAACTCACCCTTAAACATTCGTGCATCTGTTCACGTTTGTACAATCTATCCCCCTCTAAATGTGACGCATAAGGCTAAACTACTTCTCTTCGAGTGCAGACACCCCGAAGAAAGTATCCATCCGTGCGGATGGACTTGAAGTGGTTACAGTTCGTAATCTATAGCTCTTTCCTGCTCTTTCCGTTGCGGAAGTTCAATTTTTTTAGAATTCCAAAATATGTAACAGTTTTATTAATGAATCTGCTCTTGGTGCTGTTGACAGTGTGCTTATAAACATCCCATAAATGACACGCAACAGCACGTGTCTATAACAGAACACGAATATTGGAACAGAATAATAAGTGTTATTTAAAGCTAAAAAGATCAGCTAATAATTACTCTAATCGAACGATCGCAATTCAGAGAAAAAACAGTCTACTTTATATATCACAGCTTACTTTAAGCCTATTTTTAGACATAACACTAGTGTTTAAGTCTATTATTTGTTACAAAACAAGACCTGTTAATTTAAAAATAATTTTACTTATTTCAGGGGCATTGCGAAAGCTGGGGAACCTAATAATCTCCTGCCAATGTCACCGACCTCTATGCATGTTGAGCCCGCAGTCTACGCAACCCTCAGGAGAAAGCAGAGAAGATTAGCAAGAGAAAATCCTGGGATTCTTAGTGCAGTTAAGAGGGGTGCTAAACAAGCCATCGAAGAATGCCAGCATCAATTTCGTAACCGACGGTGGAACTGCTCAACTAAGAACTTTCTTAGGGGGAAGAATCTCTTCGGCAAAATCGTTGATCGAGGTAAGATAATTTGAAAAATTTCGCAAATATATTACTTGGATATTTCAATCACACAATTTTAATATCTGAGGCAGAATTTTTCAATACCCATCGTACAATACGTGTTTTTAATTTACTGGGAAAGCTAATGATGCAGCAAGTATAGAAAGTTTCATGTCCTTGTCGTAAAGAACGATAAGGTGGACTCGTTTCACGTGCGACAAAAACATCCCATTGTTCGCGGTATAAATAAGGACCGGTTGCCGGTGGTATCTTTGATTTAGATTTACGGACGAGAGCAGTTGGACAAGCGAGGGTCGCGAACCAAGTGGCAAGGTAACCATCTCTGAGCGTTTAAATTTGCAGATGGTAAATCTATCGTCTTGTCCAAGTCCGTATAGGACCGGTAATTTCAATGACATTACTGTTTCACTGGTACTTTTCATCCAGCAAACACGTAATTTTAAAGTCGATGGACCCAGGAACAGAAAAATTGTTTACTTGTTGAAGAGATATATAAATGAATAAATAAATAAAGACATATATTTATATACCTATATATGTTTCTTTTTGAATGTGTAGGGTATTTATTAGACTTGACCCCCGACTACCGCGGATCAAGCCATCTAATTCTTGTACCCGTGTCAACAAGAGAGACGAGAAAAAAAAAAACAGCGAATGAACGAAGAGGGTTGGGGATGAAGGGGCGTGCCATCCGTTCAAGGGCCCTGGGCACGCGCCTGGCACCGGCCAGATGTATGTTTTGCAACCCGATAATGGACCTTCTCGTACTCGCTCGGGCTCCCCTGCGGCTCTTTTAGATCTCGTCTTCGCGATTGTAAACCGAGCTTTTTTCGCCTGGTTCCAGCTCCCTGTTATGTGCAGCGTCCCCATATGGCCACTTAGTAATATAGTACTAAAAAAAGATTACGCGTGATTTGACGGGGTTACTAAAACAGTGCACATCGCACAATTTGCTCATCTCAATTTAATAAGACTTGTCACTCGAAGCATTAAGAGTAAAGTCGACTACAGTGCCATTCATGGCCTTATAATATAATAAGACACGTTCTTTTATAAATATATATATAATTATATATTATCAGATATTATATTGTATATATATAGCAACTATAATACGGTTGGCTTGGTATTCATCAAGAATCAAGGGCTGCATTCAACAGTTTCATCAGTTTTTCAATTTCATCAGTTTCTCATGTTTTTCTCTCCTGTTTTTCTATTGGAATTAATCCAAAGAAGTGTTCACATCTGTATTGAATAACGGACGGAGGTATATAGATCAGTATCACACGTGTATTATAATAGTGAGCTTGTCTGCACAGTTCGGGATTTTAGAGATTGTACCAAATCAGATAAGATCTCAGTTTATACTCTTTCGTATATATACTATATACATATAATATATCCCACTCTATGAAAAGTGTTCTAAGGAAATTCCATGCGAAAATTCCACTAGAAATTCCACGTGGAAATTCAACTACCATACGCAATTCCCATACAACTATCTTAAACTCTCATCGTCAAATTCTCGAACCAAATGTGCGAACAAAATCTTCCTTGGGGCGTTTAGAAGTAGTTTCGAAAATTTTTACCTGGTGGCGCCGGCGTGCTGCCTTTCTCACAGTTACAAGCATCATTCAACTTTATAATACTACTAGGTATTGTGCTTGTCCATTATCATGTTCGTTTTGAACTAAAAGTTAACTTAAACATTAATTTTGTCTTGAAAGGGTCTTTAACTTAAGACTCAACATCAGCAATAAAACATAATTTATATTTAGGTGTTAATTTGATGGCTTTGGAATACTGTAGAAAAGTTCATTTACATTTAAATTTAATGTTGAAAGACTTGAGAGTTCAAATAGAGTTCATTTGCGTATTGAAATAGTTGAATTTACACATGGAATTTCCGTAGAACACTTTTTATAAAATTTTTTCACAGATTCTGTATTCAAATTACTTTTACAAAGCCACACTTATACGAGACATAGATTTATCACTAATTTAAGCTGAATAAAACTCGAGTCAACGAGAACAAGTTCGGCATGAGACTTATATGAATGACCAGTATAAAAATACAATTTTTCTCTTCTGAAAACCTGTCATAATAAAATGTGTCTGCACTTCTTATGATTGCTATAATCTGATATAGTGCAGGTACAGATGTAGCTATATACTTTCTTGACATGATTCTTGTACAGTTCCTTGAGTGTAAATACAGACGGAAAATGAACTCGTTACCATTTCTAATCACGTCTTCATTAAAGAAAGCACAGTATATGTGCGTTCCAAATATTTGTGCTTCAACTGTAACCAATATAATCGGCCATTTATAGGATAAATTCAATCAATACCCGTCCTGTCCGCATGTAGAAAACTCGTCTTATAAGGGACTAGTCTGGTTTTTGTCGTGGCGTTACACCGCAGTAAATCGCCGTCTATGATGGGCTACATGTGTCGTTCTTACGAAAACGTGATCCGCGACTCAAGTGTGCTCACCATGATTTTTACATCTTGCTTGATTCCCCAAGAAGCAGAAGTCGTTCCTTTACCTATATGGTCCGCTTACTTATCGAAAACAGTTCGGACCTTATTACACATGTGGGTGATTCATGTAGGGCACTTTTGCGTATATGAGATAAATTTTGACAAACTGCATAATCACCTAATAAATTTTCCTATTTGATCCTAATATTTGGTATATATATATATATATAATTTGATACCAAATTGTCTGATTCTAGAAACACTCGATTTTCCAAATCCTTGAAAGGTAAATCTGCAGTGAAAGAAAATATTTGTGATGCAGTAAAGGAAGAAGGATAAACCCTTTTTCCTCTCTTCTTTTTTACTTAGCTAATTTTAGTGAGTTGAAACTCACGAATGTTCGCACGATGCTCAAATACACCCAAATCCAAAACAGGGAGTCTTATAGTCAAGAGCATCTCAAGTACGGCGGTAGCAATAATTTCCGGCGATTTTATCTTCATGGAATTTCAGCTTGACGCAAATGTCTCTCGTAAAGTTGCGTCGCGATGTCGCTTAGGGCGATCTCGCGCGGCAACGAGTTCGAGGCTACTCGTTCCGACTACAGAGCAGCTGGAAAGTCAAGCCGCTCGGTGTGCTCTTGTATTTACAAAGGAAGGAAGGAACAAGAGTCAAGAGTCGACGGAAACAGGGTCGTATGGATCTAGACGTGGTGACAATCACGTTATTTAAAGAACGTGACAGACCAACGACTTATACTGTCACGTCCATTGTTTCACATTCACGAATTTCATTTGGGAAGAGTCTAGATAAAAGAAACTAATTTAATACGTATAATCATATACACATGTTGAATAATTATTACATATGTATCTAAGCTTTCTCCCATGCACTTAAGTAAGTAATCTGTAAGTCGATTAATTGTATAAAGTGCTGAGAGTGAAAATTTAGTGCATCAAAAATTTATCTTCAGAAATCATTTATACATATTTCTCACAGGGTTAATTTGCATGTGATACGATGATAAAATAGAGTCGTATAATAATCGGTGAAAAAGATTGATGTTTTAGATAACGTGCATAGCACATCCATATCTGACATTAAACGTGCAAACCTGCGCTAATTAAGATAGAATGGTTGAGCGTGAGTCGTGAAATTTTAGTGCGATAAAAGCCGGAGAGAAGTTATTAATAGGCCTATCATGTGTTCGCTAAGTCTTTAGGTACCGGCCGATAAATGTCGCATGACATAAAACCTTTGAAACACCTGTTGACAAGACAAGTGCCGGACCGGTGCGCGCTCAGAATTTCCAGCTACGATGTTTGCTCTGTTGCTCGTATTACCCCTCCTTTCGAGTGCATGTTTGAACACTCTGATAAAGCCAAACTATTTATTGTCCCGAGAATGAGAAATGAGTGCAAATAAACCGAGTTATTGGGACTCGTTTCCTTCAGTCTTTACCCCATATATATATATATACACATATATACACCGCTATTCTATATCTCGATATTTGTACAAGTTTTAACTTATCGAGCTTTTTTCCACTTTTCATAGATTTGGTAAAATATTCTGCTTTCCTTTTCTACTCTTGATACTTTTCCCAACTTAGAAATCCCTTAGGATTCTCTTAACGAGATATGATGCTCACATTTTTGCTCTTACAAGCGTTAAATCCAGAGACATCTCAGCTACACTCGATCGTAAGCTCCATTTAGTCACGGCAGTCCGTGATGATGACAAATAATATCTGGAACCAGTCAAATTTAAGGGATAGCCTGGTAAGACATAACAGGACGGAACGGCGTAAATCTCGAAACCTTCTTGTCACCTTATTGGGTAAGCTGGAACGGAAATTTTCGTCTCCATCGACTCGACTTTTGGCCTCACCAATGCTCTTTCAGGGATTAAAGAAAACGTTCGACACTCTGTCCATTCTTCTTTCTTTTCATACAACATACCTTGCTCTATCATGGATTTCACGTTCAAAGAAAAGAAAAGAAAGAAGACATATCGTGTGCTACCGTCAAAAGATCATCTTGTGACGAATGCGGATCTCGGCTCGCAATTAGATGCGGTCCGCTGTCCAGTTTTCCTGTTAGTGAATCGTTGAAAAAGAATACCTGTGATTTCTTTATTCCATAGGTACGTTTTTCAATGCATGTTTTAGTTGGTATATGCAAACTCTAGGAAAAAAAAAACCAGGAAATAATCACGAGTCTGTATAGTTAGAAAAAGAATTTCGTGTTATTTTTACTTTAAAATCTAATACCAGAAAAATTCAGTCAAAAGTTAGCAAGCTTCTAAAAAAAGGATTATTATTTAGTATGAAGTACTGGCTTGCAAGTGTTATTTTAAACTTTTATGGAGTATATCTTTTTGTCGTCTGGTATCTTCACTATGCGCTCAGCGCCGGTTTACAAAGGTGCCGGTAGGCACCTGCACCTTATGCAGATAAAATTCGGAGCGTTTAGGTCAGTGAGGTGCAGGTTAAGGTCACCCACTCTCTTTCGTTCACCTGCGAGAGCCTGAGCAGGTAGTTCTACCCGGGATTGAGACATTCTCTGACATCACCTCCCACACGACCAGACCACCGTCAAAGTTTTGTCAACTGAGAGGAGCTCAAAAGCAGCTTCCATTATGCTTAAAATCTTTTGACACAAATAATTACAATGTCAGAGATAAATAAGTGAATGAATAGCTCAATAAAGTCTTCTTCTTCTTCTGTACGAAAATATATATTTATAAGTTTAGAATTTTTCAATAAAAATTGTGGTATATCTCTTGCTTGTCTCATCATCACTATACTCGTCATCATCATCATTATCATCAATATTACTGTTTTGAAATTCTTCGTGTTCTTTTTGTCTCGGGACACCCGGCCTTATTGACATCGTCATCGTCATCATCATCATCATCATTATCATCATGATTTTTTTGTTAATCTATTGTTAGGATACCTGTTCGAATGGCCAGTTACTTTTTTTCCTCAAGACATATTACAAATTACAGGAAGCACCTTTTATCTACGACTACATCGCTCCCACCATGAACTGGACGATGTCTAGCATATAAATGATCTTTTTAGTCTTACGTTGACCACACAATATATTATTACTACAGTGAAACAAGTGAAACTGTTAAATTAGGTACATATATATGTAAGATAAATCATTAATAATACTTTATGGAGATTACACATAAACTACTCACTGTAATTCAAAGTATGGAACTAGCTATTCAATTATACAGACGTTTCGGCAGTAACATATAAAAAATGGTAACTCATTTTTCTAAAGGAATGAATATGCTGTATGTATCCATCTATTAATTTCTAGACAATCGAGAGTATAAAGTAACTGCCAACTTTGACAATAACTACTGACACGCGCCTCACTATCTGCACTCTATTATTATAACTTATTGATTCAACGTTGCATTACCAACAGGAACTTTTTATTGTATATTAATGAATTTGTTTTGTTTGATTTATTTCCAGGTTGCCGTGAGACGGCCTTCATTTATGCCATTACTAGTGCTGCGGTAACACACAGTGTTGCAAGAGCATGTAGCGAGGGTAGCATACAATCCTGTTCTTGTGATTACACTCACCAGTCAAGGGGTTCGTCTGCTATTCGAGATTGGGAATGGGGAGGATGTTCAGACAACATAGGTTACGGATTCAAGTTCTCCCGAGAATTCGTTGACACTGGCGAACGGGGACGAAATCTGCGGGAGAAGATGAATCTACACAATAATGAAGCTGGCAGAGCTGTAAGTTCTCCTTTTCTAAAATAATTCAATTTAGAATAAATAGAAATAATTGACAATTTAGAAGATATTTGCTATACTTTTCCCGAAATTGTTCACCTTGTACATTGTATTGAATTATGTACATAATAAAAATTGTTTTCTTCTTATATTTGTTACAGCATGTATCCTCGGGAATGCATCAACAGTGTAAATGCCATGGCATGTCCGGTTCCTGTACAGTAAAGACATGCTGGATGAGATTACCAACCTTCAGAACAGTAGGTGATAATCTAAAAGATCGTTTTGATGGTGCATCGAGAGTGATGGTCACCAATTCAGACCGATTGCGGGACAGCAGTAATGCCATCATAAGCAATTCGGCCAGTAATTCTGTTCATGGGCATAGAGATGGTTTAGGGCGAAAACATCGCTATAACTTTCAATTAAAACCATATAATCCTGAACACAAACCGCCAGGACAAAAAGATTTAGTGTATTTAGAAACTTCGCCACCATTCTGCGAAAAAAATGCCAAGCTCGGAATTCTGGGTACTCGTGGAAGAGAATGCAACGAAACTAGTATCGGCGTGGACGGTTGTGACTTGATGTGTTGTGGAAGAGGGTACAGGTCTCAAGAAACCATCGTTATAGACAGATGTAATTGCGTGTTTCATTGGTGCTGTGAAGTTAAATGTGACGTTTGTGCGATCAAGCAAATGGTGCACACTTGTTTGTAAAATCAAGTGGCCATCACAATTTTAGTTACTTAACTCAAAGAAATATCTATCGAACCAAGTCAGTGATTAATATTTGTGTATACTGTATAGCATCGCCTAGAAGGCAAGTCGTGGCAGGCAAGCGAATTCGACCGGTATAATCGGTATCGTGGTTAAATTCTCTTTTCTCCGTTAAGTCAAAAGTGTATTGATACATAGAGTATGTGAGTTTGCGAGCATGTGAGTATATGTGAGTATGTATAGGGAGTAGAGTTCCGGTCGTCAACTCAGCCTCCAACAATGCCCAGTATTATGCGAAATGAATAATTATTATTTATTACGACGTCTAGGCGCGTACTAAAGACTGAACGGCAAAGCGTATTATACAATAATAGTATTAGGCTAGGTCTATAAGCGAATCGTTTCGAGTATTAAATATTCGAAGCGTCTTTGTACATATCTAGTTATCCCTAATGATGAAAAATCCAAGGATATGCGAAAAGAAAGAATGCTTTCTAATTAATTTATTTAACGTGCTAGTGTAAACGGAAAAAAAATTGTCGCATCAAGAGCGAACTTGTACATTATAGTGCTTTAGTGCTGCTTAGTAAAAGAATGCTAACTCGACATGCTTAGCACGTGTTGGTATATCGTCGCATGGCGTACAATTGAATTGTAAATATATTAAGAAATTAGGTCAAAAAATGGAGCAATAACTTATTTTTTTACGTACGAATACGCGAATATGCGTTATATATACATTAATCATTTGAGTAGGGGCTTCTACTCATTACGATTTATTTCATCATCCTCAGAGGAGATTACAAACCGACTATTTATCTAAATAAAGCTCCCAGTGCATATTTTTTTTTTTTTTTTTTTTTTTTAATCGAGAAACAGTGATTTTAATAGTACTGTACATATAGACATAAAATTGTTGTCAATAATTTATACGTAACTACCTGCAGATAAATATATAAATATATAGATACATTGCTGAACTAAAATAAAATGTATTTTTATTTATTGCAAGCATTAAAAATCCTAAATCCTCCATCCTCCAGTTTTCATGTCAGACTTCCATTCAATATATTCCCATCTCGATTACACGATATTACTTTACGTATACTTTAGAACCATTGCGATGACAAAATATATAGTCAACTGACTGTGATACCGCGAGCGACGGAATAACTGAATTGTGGACGACTTCATAACTCGTGCAGGGAATATCGTGGGAGGCCTGTCCAGCTGAAAGTAGTCTGGTTCGTTTATCCAGTCCGTCCGACTCAGTCTCTTCTTTTCATCGCTTCTTGCGATGATAACGTAGCGGAATCTCGAAGGAATCCCTGTTCCAAGGATAAAAGGATTCTGACCGCTTCGGACAGGCATCCGTGCTAATGGTTCCAACACCCTTTTGCTCCTAACGCATATAAGAGACCACCTACGTCCTTATCCGCTTCTTCCTTTTCTCTCGATTGCCTAACGATTGGTATTCAAAGTACATCGTGAACTCATTCCGACCCTCGTGAGAGGTAGCTACGCTAATTAGGACTTGATGACTACCCGTTTCTTCAATCTTTGACGAAGAATTTGTTAAAATGGAGTTGCAAAATCAATCTTGCGACATGATACTGCGACTATTTCAATTTCTATTTCTTCATTCTGCTAATTAACTATAATTACGCTACTTTCAGAAATAATCCTCGCTCATTTTCTAATAATAATCAATCTCTCCCAATGCCGGAATTTGAACTGTATATAATGTATTGAAATGTATTCGGGATGTAGGTCCTTGCTCGCGTTCACCCTGGTTTAGAAAGCTCTCCTTTTAGCATAATTCTACAAAATAGCTAGGAAGAGCAAGGATAGACCAATATAAGGAATTGGACCAGAGGAGATCAAAAGTACCGCTTTGTGAAGTGGCAGAATAAAAATTCATGTCTTGTGGGATGCTAATTGCTGAAGACTGCCTCTCTCTCTCTCTCAAACCGTATGCATAAACCGTCTTAAAACAACACTGAGAAAAATGTCTGGTACGGACAACAAAACTTTTGCTTGCTATAGAAACAACAAAAATTGTTTGGTTGTGCCAACCAAATCTTGGTTCTTTCAACAAAACTTTTGATGAACCAACCAAAGTTTTGTTAATTCAACCAAATCTCAGTTAGTCTCAGTTTTGGTTGAATTTGTTGAACTAACAAAATTTTGGTTGATTCAACAAAAGTTTTGTTGTCCGTACCAGACATTTTTCTCAGTGAATATTTTGTAATACGTTTTTCGTTCTAATTTTTCCAAAAGTATGCAAATAGAATAAAATGATAAAGAAGAGGACATTAGCAACTATACTTTAGAAGAACTTTTAATCACGGACAGTTACGAAGAAACGGCTGGCCCGTGTGAAATGTTGGGTCACATTACAGTGAATTAAAATGAACTTGATACGGCAAAGGCGATAAAAGAGACGGGTTCGAATAAAAAGAGGCATGTCTTGCATTTACACGACAGGGCCCAATCTCTTCTTGCTCCCATCTGGTCGAGCGAGGGTCGTTATGCAGTAAGAATACTAAATTCGGAGGTGGATAATGTCGACGATCGAGGCTTAAAGGGCCACGAAAGGCCTCCGTAGGTATAGAACGCGCCGCGTGTCGCGCGACCCGCCTTCTTGTATAGATTTTATCATCTCCAGCTCTCATAACCCCTAAATGTTTTCGTCGCCTCTATCTGATGAGAGAACGCAAGTTCTAACTGCTTTACATTGAAACCGACGCGATACGGCAATTTCGCAATACGTGCAAACTAAATCTGATAGAATCACTCAACTTATATACGTCTTCTTAAATATTTCTTCGTCTCAACAACTCGTGCGGAAATTTTACCGTGGCCCTGGACGGGCCCAGGTCGGGGGATGTCAAACCGGGATGAAACGCCAAATCTGGCCGGGTCCAAGCCTGGACGCCCGGGTTTGACAGGAAGCCCGGCCTGGGCCAGGACAGATTTAGCGTTTCATCAGCGATCTAGGCCAGGCTTGAGAATTTCGACACAGAGGAACCTCTTATATAGTTTTTCAAAAAGTTTATTTTATAAATTCGTATATTAATCTTAACTTCCAGGACTGGCTTTATAGTACAAAAGGTAACTCGGCTGGAAGTTGTACTGGTCCAGTAAAACTGGCTTCGTCTGGTAGTAATGTGTAACTGTTTCAGTCGAATCATGAATTTGGCATATATATCAAGGTTGGATCTCTCTTGAAAATATATAATAATAATAAATATAATAAACAGCTTGGAGAAAAGAATTGGGTGACTTTTTAGACAACTTGGATGACCTAGATGACATGGATAAGAACTTACTAAGAAGATGCAATCAATATCTTAGATGATTTAGATGAGCTAGACAACCTCGTATGGAAATTTTGAGTTGGACCCTACGGGGTTTTATGTAGTTTGCCTCTTTACTATGTGTGGGCCCTTGGTGGCAAACTATGAAGTGCCAATATAGATTTGACATGTAGGTTGTCTACGAAGGGCAATGAAGTGGCCTTCTATGGGATCCAATGAGCTAGGTCCTCTGTAGGGTTCATGTAAGACCCAAGAAGGCTCTACAAAAATTAAACCGACAATTAAATGTATTATTAAGTATATTTACTTAATAAAGTATTCATACTAACTTTCATAAAAATAAATTTAAGCGCGAATACACTTTCAAAGTAACTTAATGCTTCATTATACGAAATACCACAAAATCGCTTATTATTAATGTCTTTATCTAGTTTTTTCTCAATACTGATCAACATAGGATCGAGGAGATTGAATTATTGAGGTCCACCGAATCCCTGTTTTTTGGATCGAGTAGAACTCTCCATGGATGATCGCACAATAAATAAAGCAGACCGATCTCACGAGGTAGTGGTCAATCTTGAGGTATCGGCTCTATAAAAAAAGGACGAGTAAAGGAAGACGAAGAAGAGGAGAGGGAAGAAAGGAAGGAAGAAAGGAAGAAAGAAAGAAAGAAGGTAAGAAGGTAAGAAGGAAAGAAGGAAAGAAGGAAAGAAATAAAGAAAGAAAGATGGAAAGAAAGATAGCGAGAAGAAGAAGAAGAAGAAGAAGAAGAAGAAGAAGAAGAAGAAGAAGAAGAAGAAGAAGCAGAGGAAGAAGAAGAAGAAGAAGAAGTACTGTGAGAAAAGCTTTAGAGTGTAGGCTGGTGCACGTGAGTAACCTTCTATCGTCTCCCGCTTGCAGCTCGTATTATTTCCGATAAAAAGTCAACGCGTAAATCAACTAATTTATCGTTTTTGCGATTGAAGAGAGGGCCCCCATCTGAGTTACGGATACCGTAGTGGAATGGAAGGAATCTTTTACCGGTTGTAGCTTGTCGTCGTCGTCTTCGTCGTCATCGCAGTCTCCTCCGTGGGAAAGTTCAGGACCACACCGTCGAATTATCGGTGTTTTAAGACTCGGCCTTATAGCCTCTCGCGTAGCTCCTGAGACTCCGCGGAATCCGCGGCGGAACGTAAGGGACCACTCTCCCGGAACCGTGTTTCACCTTGTCCAAACGCGCCTTTTTCTTCTCCCAGGACTCTTTCTCTCTATTCTATTTTTCCAACAGTCTCTGGTCCACCACTTTGCTAAACTCAGAAATGACCAACATCAATCTATACATTGAGATAATATATATAATTTGTAAGATTAACATTTAAAAATGCTTCTTTGGAATAAAATCAATTATTGACAGAATAACTGAATGATTACATCTTTCTTCTGTTTTCTATTTCTCCTTCTTGCTGTAAAGATATAAAACTGGCAGACACAGTTATACACAATTTCTACTTCATCTTTATCTAACAATGAATTTCAAGCAATTAAAAAATCTATTATTTAAAATAAGCTACGAAATTAATTGTAAAAAACTATTACATACATTTTAGACCACCCCATGGCGAGGAACCACCGCAGACTCTTAAATATATCGTTTTAGACACGGTACCTCACGGGGATCTAGAGCTCCAGGGTCCAGATCCGTGAGAGCTTCATTACTTTTTTAGAGAACAACTTAATTCCTTATGGGAGAGAGAGAGGGAAGGAGACTGAAAGAGAGAGAAAGAGTGAGAGGGGGGAGGGGGGGAGGAGTGTCTAAGCCATACGTAGGTCTGTTGGTTGCAGCAACTTGTCCTTCGCAATCTTACGTAAAAGAAGACAGTAAGTGAGAGGGAAAAGACAGGAGCAAAAGAGCTACGGGAAAAAAACAAAAGCCATCCACCACGTTGCTTGTGAGTGGCGCGACGAATCAGTGACGGGCCGCCAGGAAAACTAACAATCAGATTCTCTTCAATTTGAAAAACATACAATCACACGGGCACATGCACACACGCAATCAAGCTCACATCCTTTTCTTATTTCATCACTTTGCTTATCACTTTCTAAAATACATACATACATACATACATACTATTTTCTTTCGTTCACCATAAAATACATATTATGCACATGATATTTTTATCTTTCATAAATTACCTTTTAATTTACCTTTTCTTTTAAACAAGAAGACCTTTTTATAATTTACGAATTGTGTTTGAAAGAGCGAGCAATAATATTAGAGTGGTAATGACTGGTGTGTAATATAAATATTATGACAAACAGCAAAAAGATGTGATCTGTCGATTAAATGGAACGAGAAAGCTGAAGACGTTTATCGATGCAACTGTGAAGAAAGAGGAAGGCAACGTTCTCACCCAAGGCACTGTAGAATTCCGAAGTTATTATTATTAATGGCAAACAAAAACCGTGAAGCACGTCATCCAGAAGCCTACTTGGCCACCTAGGTAGCCAAGCGAAAGGATTCGGCATCCATCGTCGACACCATGTCCATGATAATTAATGATTTTATGATATTAGAAATAACTGGCAGTCGCTCGTACAGAAAAGACACGGAAGCGACGACCACCCGCGAATATATCGAAAGTAGTGTTCATCGCCTGTTATTTGCGTGTTTAATCATGTACAAAATTAATAATCAGTCAATATCATATCTACATTTATACAATATAAATTATCCAATTACATATCTTTATCTAATTACAGTTCAGTAATATAGAAGCAGCCTTAAGGCTGAATTCAGCCGCCTTAAATATTAATTTCATTTCATAAAAAATATACTTTTTAGTATAAGTATATGCAAACGGAGTTTCCTTAGTATTCTTAAATTTACGGAATACTTTCGCTAATTTGAGAGTCATAGCTGCGGAGAATTGGATTGTATATACATACATATACATATATCTATAACCGAGAAAACATGAATCATAAGATTTTGCTATTAGCATTTAAGTCAATTGTAAAGGAAGAAAACCAGTTTTATATATTTATATATTGTACAACGGTGTCGAAAGGACTAAGTCGGTGATTTTAAGACCACCTGGTCATTCTGAGACTCACTCATTCTACTGTCCGACGGCGTAAGAAGAAGAAGGGCGTTTCTCGCTGAATTAACATATGTTCCTTGGACAGCAGTCCGAAGTACCTGTTCGTCTTTGTTCTCACTACTAAGAGTAGCAGACCCAAACAGCGATCATCCACGTACTGTAAGCTCCCTAAATTTGAATCAGTAATCATTTTCACTAAACTGATTCAAACTTAGAGAAAGAGAGAGAGAGAGAGAGAGAGAGTGTTTAGGTGATATTTTCACCTCTGGACAACATTCATATTGAAACCTTTTGTGGAAGAAGTTTATTTGCAGAATGTTCATTCCCGAATGCAGGTTGAAGAAGGTAGTCGGTTTATCTGACCCCAAGAACCACAAACTGACTACGTGTCTGAACACGCTGAAAATAAGATCTTATTTAGGTAATCCGGAACAAAGGGATTCTGACATTAGGTCCAGTTTATCAACTATATTTACAAAGATAGCGAATGAAAAGAAGAGCATATAGACTGATTATTGAAAACTGTTCATTCTGCATCAAAAAACATATGTTTCTGCCTAAATCCTCAGTCAAAAATAATGAATTTCCGGAGATGTTTACTCCAAAGATAATGCTTTGCCAGGAGTTCACTTCGCCCATTTACAGGGATTCTTTATGGCTTCTCTTTCATGTATTCATACAACATTCCCGCACGTGTGCATGCCTTCCTCCACAAATATATGAGACAAAATCCCTTGGGTTGGACATGTATGTGGCATCTCTTCCCTATGACTTAATAAAGACATCAAGTCGCTAGTTTATGTATCCAATCTAATGGTTTCAAATGAATATTCTTACTAATTTATATATTCAACTTTTTCTAAATCATTAGAGAAGGAAGTCGAGCTCAATTCTAAGCTAAGATTTTTTCCAATATCTCACCCACAAATTTCTTGTGTGGAAATATATTACTGTTGGGAAGAGAGGAACGACACAATACTGGCTTGGTATTATATGGCATGAGTAGCAACTCTTGGCAGAAAGCATTTGACTCGATGGAACACCCACATCGCAGGTAATATATGATGAAATTGACTTACACTGTGAAAGAGATTAACCTCAGTAATTAAGTTGGATATTCTAATAGAACTCGCTCCACACACACACATACTAGAATTAAATTTGTAGATTAGTTTAAACCCATTTTATAAGACAAATCAGATATAAGATTAAGAATATGTTAGATATAGAAAGATATAGAAAGTGTTTTATGTAAAACCGGATGGTTTTCGTATCTTTTCGTACGCTTTTATGGGACGCAAAGTATTTCGCTTGTCAGAGAGGGGAGTATTTTACCGTCCAGGGCCGTAAAAGTATAATTTTACGGAGTACACGCATGCGCTTTTGGTCCAAACCGCGACACCTCGTAGCTTTCTTTTATGACGTATGCGTACTACATGTGACTGATGTTTGTAGACTACACATAGAGTTTTACAGACCATGCTGGCCGGCAACACTTGAGTCAGTGGTAAAGTGATTGCAGTAAAGTCCGAGTATCATCCGACAGCAATTGCCTTTATTTACGTGTCGTGATGGCAAGTGATAATGAAGATGGAGAGTTTATGCAGTGCGCATCACCTCCCTTGCAAGAAAAAGCTCAAAATGCGACGTACCATTACTTTGAAAAGATTTTATTCAACTAACTATACAACTAAAATCAGCGAAAACTATTCCATTTTGCATAAAATATTGTCTATTATACTCGGTAAACCTCTGTCATGGTTTGTTGATTTGTACGACAATATACTATTAAATTAAAAGGAATTCTTTGTTTTTTCTTTGATGTCTATATAGGCTATACCTATCTATAAAACAAGGGATCTATAAAAAAAACTCTTTCACGCAGAATCTGTGTGAATGGGAACAAGGTAGTAATCAGCAAATCGATTCAACCATAGAATGTAATAACAAGAAGAACGATGAAGAATAGTGAAGACTCCCGGCAGGTAATTTTGTTTCGATTGTTCGCCTAAATGATCATTATCCGATCGTCACTGGATGAACGGGATGGCCGGGACTGTGCCAAGTAGTCAGCAGTAGTTTGAGTCAAGGCGATTGGATAAGGGCCGTTCAGAAGCAGAACCAGAACCAAAGAAGACAGCCTCCTGATGGCTCACTGTAAAAGTCAAAGGATGGCTCACCTCAACTATCCCTTTATGTTAACGGAGATCTCATCAGTCATGCTGTATGTTGACGTGAAATGTTCGAAAACTCGATTATGAAAGATTTCCGGACCACCATGATCTACATTTTTCGAATCGATGACCGACATAAACACGAGACATTAATAAAATTGTTTTCACCAAACAGTATCGTATTGTTTTGATCGATGAATATCTTTCTCAGAAATGTCGTACCCCTTACTATTATAAAAATTTTGCAATGATTTTTTGAAAATCAGCTAAAGACCCTTCAGGCGCACAAGTTTTATTGGAATCGTGAACAAAAAGAGGAAACCTAAATGCAAGCTCAACCTTACAGGGTTTGTGAGACCCTCCGCCGTGTTCTGCGATTCTTATAATTGAGGCGTCAAAATCACACTCATCCCACAGTCGACCATTATCGAAATTGATATTTTATTGAATGCCAGACTGAAATCCTGAGCCCTTGATGAGTTATTTCTCGGTAATCATCATTTTAACTTTTAATCCCGCTGCACTACTCAGCAACCAAATATTGTTTCAAAACAGCCAAATATACAAGTAACAATTTTAGCATTAAGACCAGTTTTTAAAGCATAGGTGTCAATAATTAATAATAATTAATTGGCCAGTTATTTATAGTCTTATTCGTTTATTATACAAAAGCAGATATATATTAGTTGTGGAAGCTGTCCTTTGTACCAAATTCTCGAAAATTCTTTGGTCTGATCTTCTTATCGCTTATTGCTTTAGTCAAAGTTTCCTTATCCCCATTTCTCCCTTCTCGTCTTACTGGAGGCGCGGAAAAAATGTTTGCGGTCGCAAAACAAAATGTCACGTAATTATCGAGGTAGGTGTTCCTCGGAGACGGCCAGGATGATACCTTTGGTGAGCAGCAAAAAAGAGTGACTGAAAACCACTAGATCGTAAAACGGGCCATTTACAATCAGCAGGGAGAGGAGGCGTTTCTCTCTGACGCGTCGCGATTCAGTCAGCCGCAATGTTCCAGAAGGAGGAAACTTCTTATACCTTTCCACGCAAACATTCCCACATTCTGATTAATATAGAAGCTTCAAGGAAATAGCAGTGTTTATTTTTTTCATCATTATTAAACCATGTCAATAACTTCAGCAGACGATATTATTTGTATATAATAATACTCAGCAGCACTCGTGTGAACTTTCGCACAAATTCCTCTCTTTATGGTTGTTCGGTTAGCACATTTTTCTGTGACCTTGATTTTTAAGAAACTTGGCACTAAACAACAAGTTTTAAAATCCAGTGTTTCATAATATGAAAAACAAGACCTATGTGTAATGAAGGAACTGAATAACAATTGAATTGCATTATTATAAATGTGGATTGAATTTTATTATTGAAACCAAGGTAGATCAATTTCTAATTATCATTTATACGAAGTTCCCCAGACATTAAGCCTTATAGTTAATGTTTCCATTATCATACATATATTTCAAATATTAGTCTGTTATACGCGTCTTGAGGATTGGAAATTTTTTTTAAATTTTAATTTGGTTTAAAAGCCTGTCGCTTGATTACATGGGCGGAGCGCACACTGAAGTTGAAAGCACACACATTCCACCTGATGGGAGGCGATTGTGTGTCTTCACTTCACTTCACTTTTCACCAGCACCTCATTTTAAGTTTTAATCAATTCATATGTGAATTTTAAAAAACGTGAAATACGTAAACTTGGAGTGAAAAGTGATTAAGATATACACTCAAAAAAAGTTCTGGTTATTCCTTAAGTTCTGATTATTAAGTTCTGGTTTATTAATGACTTGATAATCGAATACATTTGAGTTTATTATCTAGCAATATAGAACCAATATAGTAAAATCTTTTAAATTTGATCGGTTGAATTGGAAAAGTGAAGGAGAATTTTCCTGTCATTCGTCGAAAAATCTGGTCGATCGAATAGATATTCCATAAATATTATAAAAATTCAAATTTAAATAGGCATTTACAAACGCATGCATACTTATTAAGACAATGGGAAATGTGAAATATGCCTCGAGGGTCGCAGTAGCTTTCTTGTAGGAAGTAGAAAGCATAATAAATTCAGTGCCGGACTATAAGCTTCATCGTCGGTGTGTTTCCCTGGCTAAATGCTCACATCCATATCATACTGAATGTGGGTGGACACGCAACGTGAATAAAAACGAGAGAACAAGTGCTCGAGTGCATGAGACTAGCCCTTGTTCCTCTTCTTCGGTTCTTCCTTCATGGATGAACATTAAAAACTGAAAAGTTTGTGATAATTCCAAAACATTGATAATATGGGTACATTATATATATATATATATATACCATTTCACTTGAAGCTATAATACAACACATAATTGCAAATTAAAGAAATTATTATTTCATGCTGATATTATATATCTTATGCATGAACTTGGATTATCAGTTAGCTATATAAGAAGTCATGAATTGAATTTGGATATGTCGATTGTTGATAAGTGTATTAGATCGAGTTTGATTGATAAGTGCACAAGTCTAAAGTCTGGCTCCTTCACTGGCCGAAAACAGCTTCATTAAGGACCACATCGCTAGAATGCCCCACGGGAGACGGTGCGCCGTGTGCTTGTCATTGTTCGTTCGTCAATTTGATTTCAATCGATCGATATTCAACTCGGGCACAGTGATAACGTCATTCGACGTGATTCCACATATCCAAAGCTGGTTGCTATTAACGTGACTTAAATACGTCTCGCCTCGAATGTCCCGAATCATTCTTGAGAGATCTCGGCATGTGTCTTCTCTTCGTGGGATCAAGAACACGTCCAATCATTAATTTAATTCAACTTTTTACTCACTGTACTTTATACAATGAAAAAGGAAAAACACGGTATAGATGCATGTATGTATATAATAAAGGTAACATTACATATCTATATACGTAACATCTTTCCAAGCAATAAAACATGATTACACCTTTTACTGCTATTTGATAAAAAAATCAAGATAAAGATAACAAATACATAAGCAGTACAATATTGTCAGTTTTTACTGTTCCAGTTTATTATAAGACTCATCTGCAGTCCGAAAATTTGCCAGAAATGTAAGTAGAGATAGAAAAAGAAAAAGGTAGGTATAGCTTATTATATATTGCATTACATTATATCATTATTGCCTGTCATGAATATGTAGGAAACTTTATATCTAAGATAAAACGTTCGCTTAACGCAATAATTATAGCTAATAGTGCTTATATACTTCATCAAAATGTTACATTAGAGAGATACTTAAAATCTAAAACATTGGTTCTGACACTGTTCCAAGAATCTAAGATTTGTAAGATAATAATCCATTCACTTTGAGGAACAAGCATATACGTGCTTGCACATAAGTGAACGATCTTTATCTGCAGCTCTTAAAGTTCCGTCATCGCCCCTCCTTAATTCACAACCCTCCCAGGCCATAATTCGCATTTTACTTCTCGGTGTTTATGTAGTTTTAATAATGCCTGATATCTCGTGGCGGCGATCCCGCGATCCCCTGATCCCCTGATCCCCTGATCCTCTGCAGTCTCTACACCCTGGGTACCCTGCTGTGATGCTATGTGTGGTCGTATACGCTGTTCAGCGCGATGCAGTTGGATACTGCAAAACTTTGGGCCCTTAGGCCCCTGTGCTCGTCACGTTTAGTGCCGAAATCGCAATAGTTTCGCAGCCATTCTTATCCAAGATGCTCAAGCCTACCCACACTACAAGCACACATATGTTAACAGGACTTTTAAGCTTTTATTAATATGGATAAATCAGAGGCGCCCTGCGGATGAAGTTGTTTGGGGTCTTGGAGAATGTGTGCGCCCAACTTTCTTTTGTACATATATGTAAATACCCGTCTATATTGTATATATCTACTTCAAAATATCTCTTTTTGCCTGATACTGACAATGTCGTCTCTTCATTTCTGACGCTATATATAGTCATATATCTTCCTTATTCAATTGCATTCATTGATCTTGCATCTTGATCTTGATCTTGATCTTGATCTTGATCATGATCTTGATATTGATATTGATCTTGATATTCATCTTCATTTTAATTCTGCATCGGTCCTTTCCTCAATGAACTTTTATTCATTTTCTTGCTTTGGCTACAAAACCATTTCAAGCTGATTCAAACTTAATTTGAATTATAAACCAGTTCCACACTTCTTAATGCGTTTTTAATTGATCCCGTCAATTTGAATATTATAGGTCATTGTCACAAAGTTTAGCTTTTGTTAAGTTTAACTTAAGATATAACTAATTAAGACATAACTTAAGGTATAACTATTTTAAGATGTTAACTTCACTCGTCTGCCAATAATAATTTCATAGACATAATTAAATTATATAATTATAAAGTGGTCACTCCGTGATATTCCAGTCCGTTTGCCTTCTGTTTTATCATAACCTGTCGTAACCCGTATCTTTGGTTTCCGACATATTCGAACCTTAATTGACAATTCCAGGATGAAGCACGAAGGTACTGCCAAGTTCGTGGTAAAATCTTTCAGCCCCGAGTCAGTGCCAATTAGCTTCACGTATGTAAGGACGTTCACTTGTACTTGTGGGTTCCCCGAGAACGAGGTGCGGCCGTGGCAACGCAACGCAACGCAACGGTTCGGACCAACTCATGCAGGTGCACCTGTTGCAGCATGCCTTTCGTTCCAATCTCAACTTCAATTTTACTTCAATTTTCTACTGGGACATTTCTCAGGTTATTATTAATCAAGTAGATCATTACCAAGACAATTTATTTAATTGCTTAAATTGTTAAATTAATTACTTTTCCATTTCAACTGTCACTGATTCTAAAAATTGTACACGTGATGTTGCAGCTTTAATCAATCAGCAGCACTTTTTAGCAAACTAGAAATCTACTGAATTCGCAAACTGTCTCTGTCTCTCTCCAACTTTTTTTGAAATCATTTTCATGTTTTGAACCATTTTCATTTTTTCTGAATGATTTTCATGTCGTGGGTAAACTTAAATGGATAGGTATAATCATGTTAGATGGCTTGACTTAAGGATTTCGGTGAGCTCAACACTGTGGAATTATTCTCCTGCAGACACCTACCTAATTAAGATTGGAACATTTTAACATCCAGAGTAGGGACCCCAATAAACTGCCTAACATACAGCCAGTTTGTTAAGCTTATGGGATCGTTTAATTAATATTGGCGTCGACGAGCGCACGGTCAGCAAACGACCACCTCCGGCGTCTTAAGGGTGCAAGTATACGCGGATGCATAGCTTATTATCTCTCAGATTGCTGCCGTTGCTGCATACTACATGGTCATAATTTAGCTAATACTACTGAGCTGCTCTCGTCCACCAGACGAAAACTCTTCCTGCATTCCATGTTTCGGTAATTATATATCCTATGTATAACTGGACGAATACTATACTTGTATCTCTTCAAAACTGTATCAATAATATATAAACAACATTATCCTTTTAATTAAATGTAAGTGTTTCTCAAAGATTCTATCCTATTTTCAAAAAGGGTCTAATAAACGTCAGTGGGTTATAATCAGCTGGAAATAATAAATAAACCACTGAGAAGGAACGACTTTTGCCAAGTCCTTATTTACTATAACATACACTATATGATTCTCTAGTCAAAAAATTAAAAGGATCTCAGAATTAGGTACTCATTGAAATAGTGAAAATTTCACGGATTCGAATTAGAAAACCAAAAACTGCTGCTATCAACATCACCAAGAGGGTGAACATTGAAATGAGAGGCAGGCCGCCTGGAAAGTCTCCCACGCCAAACAATTGGCTACGTTCCAGGAACAATTCGCGACGTTTCGCAGGGCGTGCCAGGCAACAAAACCATAAATGCGACCGTGATTAATTGCGGCTGCCCTCCTCGACAAGTACTGAATATACCGACCGTAAGTACGGCCATTGGTACATACCTAATACCAGTATATAAGTACCAAAGCCTCCGTGGAATTCGGCAATAATTTTTACTCGCAACTAGCAGACGTGACGACCTAATGATCATCTTTTTCTTTACTTAATACCTCTCTCGCTGCGATGCATTATAAGTCAACCTGCAAAATGTTGGATTCAAGTTCTTCTTTACAAATCTTTGTACAACTTTCTTTAGCGGAATTCATTTTCATTTCTTATATATCCTACCAGACATTCTTAACAGATTTTAAACGAGATTTTTTTTCTTTATATAATAATGTTGACGTGTAGAAAAGACCTGACAAGTGACAATAGTCTCTCATTATGCCATTTTTGTCATTTTAAAGCTGAAACTTCTATTTTCGTTTTTAGCCATTGATAGGTGTATCAACTTTCCACAATAAAGTTAATTATTATCTATAAATTATTATACCAGGTGCCGCCTCGTTGTCTGTTTTTCTTCAAAATGAGTTAGTTGCAAAGCTGCGGCAAACTTAACTCAATTTTTGGGAGCCATCTTATTTTGCTCGGTTGTAGCAACAGACTAAAATTACTCCACTCGGACCACCCAGCCGTCGAGAAGCAGACCAATCTCTGGTCCATGGACTAATCGTGTCCAGACGTCCGCGCGGGGTTAATTGCGACACTTCGAGTCGCTTCAAGAAATCGGCCTATTATGGTATACGTGCACAAGGTCTCTATTTACTATATATAGATGATCTGCAGGGCACATGGTCCAAAATTAGATCTATAATTATACTGTAGTACTACGATCGCAACAGTACATAATTACATATAATAATTTACTTTTGCAGTACATTAATTTGTATAAAGTTCATGGCCTAGAATTTTATATGTAGATCATTAAATCCAGCAATAAAGTATATGTATTATATGCATATGGATTATTTTAGGGCTGGCGAACATCATTTAGGGATTATTTTTTCGTTCATTAAAGTTGATAGCTCATGGAGTCTAAGGCAGAACACAACAATTTTTGAAGATGACGTTATTCATACTCGCGCAGTAAAAAAATACCGCATAATCGCGATAATTTTCGTCTTCTAATAAGAATGACGTGATTTTATCTCAATGGTGATGCGACGGCTCGGGAGTTGGAATATTTTTATGACACCGTATCTTCGTAAGAAACCGTGTACATAGGGACATTAATGCCTTGTGTTTATGGGTACGCGAAATTCCTACCGCGTTATAAACCTATTTTATAGGCTATGTAGACAAGAATTTTTTTTATTGCACCCGACGCGACTGCCCTTCGTATAAAGGTGAATTACAGCTAAAAGCTATGTTTTACACAACCCATAAAGGACCAACTAATTTTCGAACCTCATTTACTTCTTTGAACTACAGGTACCTGAATAACGCTTTGATGACAGAGGTTCAACCAAAACGATCCGTTAATCGGTCTAATATTAGCACCTATCTTCGAGTTATACTAAATATTTTTTATTATTCCGCTTACTCTCTCAATCTGAATTATTAAGGCGTCACTAATGAAATAGTGCCGATTCATTCACAAATTCACCTTTTAGTACCCATTTTTACTATCAATTAGTTAAGAACTACCACTTCATTTAGTAAGCCTTTCTAAATGAAATCCTACATCTGTTGGTAATTTGTTGTAAATGAGTGGGATCTAAACACAACAATGTTTAAAAAACAACATTTATTTTTTATTAGAAATTTCTTTTCCAAACTATTTTTACATGGATTTTTTTATATATAATACAAAAGTTTATTTAACGTGCCGCATATTTTCTTTTTCTTACATCAAACATATATCTTAATGATAATAATAGTGTGAATTTATTAGAAAATGGAAAAAATCTCTTAAGAAAATACATGTATATTGAAGATATATTTAAGCCTATTCTTCATTATCGATTCTATTTATTGTTTACATAATCCAACTGTTAATTTCCGGCGGAATCTTTACTAGCGACAAGTGTTTACTGGTCTCTTGACAATGCAAGTATTGCAGCTAACTTCACAACACCATTTAAATCTACATTGACAGTTTAATTCCTCTTTCACAATTCTTGTATCGTACCCTCTGCCACAACATAAAAGTTCACAACCTTCAACCCCAGGGCTGGTAGAATTGCATTCTCGACCACTAGTTCCTAGTGATCCAGACTTCCTGTTTGGTTTACAAAAGTCCGGTGAATCTTCACTATATATGAGATCAAACTTTCCAGGTGGTTTAATTGTTAATCCCTCAGTTATGTAACTATGACCATCATTACTAGGTATCACCTTAGCTGCACCATCAAAGGATTCTTTAATACGATTTCCTACTTCTCGAAACGCCGGCATCTTTCTCCAGCAAGTTCGCACAGTGCAAGAACCCGAAAGGCCGTGACATTTGCACTCTGTTCTCATGAAGTTCCTCACAGCCTGCAGTGAATGTCAATAATTCAGAATTTTTCATTTTTTAAGTAATAAAAGATTGTAATTCCTTGTTTAATTTCAAGAATCTCAATAAGATTCATAAAATTCCCTAAAATCCCTTTAACATCGTCTATAAAATCTAGTAAAATTCCTTTAAATTAACGCCTTCACGATCCTGGCATAGTTTCAACATTTTTTGAAAAAACATCTCCGAAGGCTGAGTCAAAATTCTCAATATATAGTATTATCTAATGAAAAAGAAAATTACAATAAAATTTACAATAATAACATGTTTCTTGTCTCACCAAACGACCAGCGTTACTGTTGTGTAATTTAACCAAAGTCTTGATGTCGCTACGCTTTCTGTAGGGAGAATCCATGAATTCGCGAGACTTTTTGAAACCATAATTGATATTGTCTCCACAGCCTCCCCATTCCCATTCACCTTCTGTGGGAATATTTTTTCTTCTATTTTCTGGTATTTGACCTAATTTTCCAATACGATTTCCTGCACAAATTAAAGTATTTCTTGAAACCTTTACAAACATGAATATAATGTAATAGGACTAATAGGTATTCATGTAATAGGTATATATAATATGTATTAGGCTCAATGTCCATGTAATTTATTTGTGGTCTCTACCAGTTATTGTTTTTATTACTGTCAACTATATGAAATAGTCGACAAAAGTTTCTGGTCTCAAAAATAGAGCGAATCGTATAAATTGTCACGAAGACTTCAAATTAAATTAATATGCACATGTGTACATAGAACCAAACTCACCATTCGCTATCATTTTTTCACAGGAACACTGAACGAGTCCTCCAGTAGTACATGCTCTGGTGATTGCATAGGTCACACCAGCAGCGGCAATGGCATTGATGAAACTTGTTTCCCTTGTATCTGAAATTCATATGGCAACATATTACCCATATATTTAGAGTACTCGTATCAGGGATGATCCAAAAATTTCTAAAAATCCGTTAAAAGGTATCAAACGTGATTATGATCTTTTTCTTTTGAATGTATTTTGTGTAAATCTGTGTTTTCGCCATCAGTCATGAACAAAGCAAACAATTCATTAGTAATATGCTTTTTGTTGAAAGATAGTATATATTTATACCATATATACTATATATATATATATATATATAGGTTTGAGGATCTATCAGCTAGGACCTCTTTTTTTAACTATGTGCATTAACAAAAGAGTCCCAATGTGCTATATAGCGTGAAGCTAACTCAGAGTCTCTTGGAGTCTCTACCCTGACAGATTACTGTTGGGTGCTGCGAGATTCTGGCATGTCGTGTATATTGGGTTTCACCTGTCACGTTTCCACTTCATCATTAGATGAACAATGCCCGATGAGGTCCACCCTTTTGAAAACTTTTATCCCCACGTTTTGTTTCTCACCAACTAAAGCATCCGGGCTTTGCAATTTTAACCGGACCTCATCAATGTCTTTCGCCCACTCTTCTTAGAATGTACCTTCGACCAGACCTCTTTATTATAATGTTCGCTTAGCGCAATAATAAAACCTAATACCTAAAAAGTAGTAGCAACAACAGACATCTCTAATATTTCGCACATTATTATTTCTTTAATATTATATTCTACACACAAAAGTTTGATCCGATTATTCATTAAGTATGTAGATAATGCATACACAGCTGTATGTGTCGTGTTACTGATATCTCCAACTCCCCATCGACTTTAGAATGAACTCATAACGTGGAATGCCACACCAATTACGGAAACCGTTTTCACGATTTTATATTGCCAGGAAGCAAGGGAGTGAAAGATCAAAGATGTATGTAGATTAATTCCCTTGTGGAATTCTCGTGGACCACGAAGCGGCAATGGCAAGATCTATACACTAACTACATGCGCCCTTATTCTTAAAAGCGTATAGATCGTAATGATATGTGATATGTATGTATAATATAAATAGGTTGACTCTGTCGTGAAGAATCTTCATTCCATGGTTGAACAATCAACATGGATATGCAGTAAGGTCATGATAACTATAATGACATCATCAGTAGCGGCTGCGATATTGGCGAGGGCAGTAGCAACGACAATCACTCTTGGCAGAGGTCTGCATTCTGCAAGGATATCGGATATTGGCATGTAGGGGCCACAAGATGGTGCGCCATGTATGGGAGGGAGAACCAATGGACGAAGCAGGGAAGGGGTTATGCGTTAAGCGTGGGTCTCCGTGGTTCCCATGGATTCCACAAAGTATATCTTCAACACGGATCGACGGACGCACGGACAGACGGACGAACCGACGAGCCCAGACTGCCACCGCCCGCGTATCTCCTGATGCATCGCCTCACCTTTCAGTGCGTATTTAAACGATACGATAGTTTTATACGAACGATCTGATATCGCCCTTGGAGAGCGAAAGGCTTGCTGCCGATGTTCTGGAACCCCATACAGATACTTGTGCACTTTTAACATGACGGAAGCATTGGATCTTTAAATCATTTGCGAAATCTTTTCTTTAGCATTTTCCCTTTTCCTTTTTCGTCATCGTCCTCATCTTCTTCTTCATCACCATCTTCTTCTTCTTCTTCTTCTTCTTCTTCTTCTTCTTCATCGTCCTCCGCCTATTCTTGATCTTCTTGATCTTCTTCTTTTTTTTATACATATTAGACATTTGCCTTATCTGTATCGCTATCAATGTCAATTTTATTTGCATTCACCGATTATTCCTCATTACCGCAGTTCGCGAGTAAACAATTGACAATTGACAATTGACAATTGACAGACGAATTGATTGAAAATCAAATGAGAGGAATTAAGGAATGCACCATTGCCATGTGCTGGAGAATGGTAAAATGGATTAGAGTGCAGCAATATAAATCACTTCGGATCAATTAGACAAGAAAGATCGCAAGGCAGCTGCCAGGTGCTACCTCACGTCTGGTCACGATAGTTCCGCCAATTATCGACATTCCCGGTCATTATTCTCAGAGGAGAACTAACTTGGTGTGTAAACGCAATTACAGGTTCTATCTTTCTTGTTTTCATCTTCTCTGATATATAATACCGATAATCTGATATTAATCCTTATTCCTTATAACATTCATTGATTTATTGTTAACTGGAACAAATAAACCATCACACTATTGTAAATCAAATAGTTGTTGGTATATCATATACCGTATTTTCGAACCAACAAAACATTTTGGTGCATGAAACTACGCGATAGAATAAAAGGATGAGTATTGCATTGTAAAATTATACGACTTTGTAACATAGATTTCCTCTCCAGCGATTAATATGCCAAACTATTGACTATGCATCGTATAGTCTTTTTAGAACTGATTTATAGAATTGCGTATAGATGCAGTGTCTTGCGTGCACAAGTACATACATGCGCATGTACAATTACACGCGCTCAGTATTGCCGAATCCCTCGTAAATCACACAGTGATTAATCGATCGGGCGCATTATGTAAGCGCATAATTGTAGCCATGCATTTAGTAGCGCTCAACGTAGATGGTATCAAATGGACGGTCGAGTGATTTGTTTGGAGACGTTCGTAGGATTAATCGGATCTACCGATTCCTCCGTAATATATCGCCTCTGTATTGTACGTGTCCAGATCTATTCCTTCGCTATCTTTGATAATTAAGTATCGTCAAGTCACATTAATCACCTTCATTCACTTGTTCTCAAACGTTCAGACTGAGCTTTCTGAACAACGAGCTTAAGGAGAAAGTCATGAGCACTAATTTCATCAATCCCTGACCTGTCACCCTCCTTTCAACAATACGATAGTGTCGGTGCAATAAACGTCCTTGACGTTAGTAACATTCTCTACTGGGAAATCAGATATGTCACGGTAAATTGACTACTTTGTATTACTGTATTATATTTTTTTTCTGCAGGTAGAAATGAATAAGGAGAATCGACCCTTAATTTGCTACACCCAAAAGCAGATATTTTATGTCCTTTTTTTTATACACAGTAATTTTTATAAATGTGTCAAATTTGATACAAAAATACAAGTACTTCTTCGCTTAATCATTGTTAGAAAAAAAAAGCTCAATACACAGAGAAAAATGGATATTAAAAAGTAATATCTAGCTATTTAACTGTTTAACTATGGGACGACTATCTTAAATATTTAGATATAATATCTTGATATTAAAACTTAATATCCAGATATTCAAATTTAATATCCAAAGATTACAATATTGGATGTTAGAATATTTGGATTATATATTTAAATATCTGGATATTAAGCTAGATATTATTTTTTAATATCCATTTTTCTCCGTGTATAATTTGGAAAATTATCTACATATAATTAAAGAACAATTTTAAAGTACATATTATAACTGCAACATATTTCCGAATTATATTTGGAAACATGCTTCGTTTCCACAAAATGGTAAATTGGAGAGGGTAAATTTCATCCACGACCGTTTTGGATCAAAAATTAATGCGATTCAACGTTAAACCAGCATAGAAAGTGGTCAGAAAAGATAGTCAGATGAAAAAGTATAGAAAAATTAAAAAACATTCCCCAAAAATTAAGAAAACATCCCTTTTTGGAAGAAAAAAATCAATTTTCGGACTTCCTGCAAATATTGTTTGAATAATGTTCGTGATTATTTTGCTTGAAATATATATGGTATGTTTTTAAAAGTGCAGTTATGGAAAAGAAGGACCTGCTCCTCTCACCCCCAACTCCCCCCACCATTTAGCTGGTTTCTTTCTGTCTGGCTGCCTCTGACTGCCTCTCTTGTGGAATCGCAGCAGCATTCAAATGTCAACAGCATCCAAGGCAAGTCTAAGAGAGTAACAGATCTGTCCTGTAAAAGCCTCCCCTGCCTCTTACTTCTCATCCGGAAAAAGTTTAAGTGCGGTAGTCCAATACAATAAACGTAAGGGACACTAAACTGTTTGCAGTTGTCAATCCTTTTGTGGATACACCGGACAAGTATTACAGAGCTACCAATCAAAGGGGTACAGTCTTATTCAAAAAGCGATTTTCGTTTATCCGTGTCTCGAGTGATCGATTTTCACAAATAACTTCGTGCTAAGTTTTCAAGATAAATATTCAGACATTTATTGAGCTAATCGTCTTGTAGTCTCAGTCGCCATTTATTACCGCGCGAGTCTGCTTCCTCTCAACTCAAAACAACCTTTCAATAAAACTGAATATGCTTTTCACTGGAGGTCTCTGCTTTTCTGCATTTCATTTTTTTCATTGTTGTGCTAGCATGAATGAAGTCATTAACTTCAATCTTCACATATTGTACAATTTTAAATTTATTTAAAAATCGCGCGTGTCACAATAAGCGCAAACAAGGTGTAAGCGAAAAAACTCTACAGTGGGCAAGTATTAGTTAGCACTGAGCTTCCGAGAGGACAAACACTTAGCATACACATACTAATTTTGTTTCGAACCTCTGATTATCGTTTATGTTCGTCTGCATATAAAAATTATACCGTGTATCTGCAAGACCAGTGGGATTCGAACAACCTGGTGCTAAATGAATCGTAATTTTACATTGGTTTTCAGTACTGAGTCTATGTATATATATATATATATATATATATAT
>UCOH01000093.1:0-21024 GCA_900474275.1 Synergus japonicus
TATATATATATATATATATATATATATATATTTAGCTAATAAGAGTCAATAAACCTTCGTAAACATGAGACTAAAATTCGTTGACTCTTATTAGCTAAAAATCTTTATTATTATGAATGTATAATTGGTTTAGCTAATTTGCTGTTGTGGGAAAGTATCACATGCCCTTAAGTCCGAAATAATTTATTAATATTGTTTTTTGCGAAAATTTTTCTAGACTTGTTGATAGTTGTCGTTTTAGAGAAGTTTAGCGCGCACCAATTAGCTAAAACGGAAACTATTAATCCCAGAAGAATTTCGCATAGAACTTTTCTGTTCTGTTTTGAATTTTTAGAGGTTGCTGGAAATTTTTGGAGATTTTCACTTATTTTAACATGAATTTCAAGAGATTAATGAATTGCATGGGATTTAAAATTTTATTTTAATACCTTTGTAAGAATTTTCTGAGGTTTTAAGGAATCACTTTAAGTGATTTCGAGCGATTTTTCTGATACTTACTGATTTTGTGAGAATTTTAAAGGATTTCATGGAGTTTGATAAGATTTCTATGCAAAATTTTTAAAGGATATAAAATATATAAGGAGACTTTAAATGTTACCGTAAAATTTGAAGAATTTTTCTGGGAATTTTCAAAGATTTTAAAGTTTGTCATGGAATTTCAAAACGTTTCTGAAAGTTTTAATAGATTTTCACGAATTTTAAGCGATTCTACAAGTTTTCAAAAGTTTCTTGGAATTTTTAGAGATTTGCACGAAGTTTAACATAGATTTTAAGAGATTAGAGAAATAAAATATAATAAACTATATAATATTGAAAAAAAAACATAAATATTGGATCCGCCATCTTAAATTTCGTAATTCTGTATTCAGATTTAAATTAAGCAATATTGAAAATCCCTTAAAAGCATCTCACCTTCTGAATCACCCGACTTGTTGATATTGAAATCTAAACATTACCCTTTATATATAAGGGGTAGTTTCTACCCTTAAAATCCTACATGAGCCGATATAAAAAAATAGGTGTTAATTATTTTTCCTAGTTCTAGAAATCTGCCAAGTTTCATCAAAATCGGCGTGTAACAGTTTCCTAGGTTTACTTTTTCAGAGGAACTAAGCGCGCACCAATTAGCTGCGATGGCATTGGCGTAGGTAACACTTAAATTCTGATTGGTGCGCGCTTCAAACTTTCATAAAATGGAAACTATTAATCTCAGAAGAATTTCGCATAGAACTTTTCTGTTCTATTTTCAACGTAGAATACTCTTTTCTAATTCGTTTCTCGTTCTGAAATAAATATTAATAAAATTGTCTTTCATCGTGGAATATTATACAAAGTTAGGTTGCTAACATTAAAAATGTAGACTCTCTTCTTGTATCGTCGACAAAGAAGATAGACGCGACCGGTGGACAACGACAACCCTCTTTGCAATATTAAGCCCTTTTATTAATGGACGTGAGCGCGTACCGCGTAATGGTCGTCCAATCGATTAATCGAAATTCGATATTGCGTTCGAGCGTAAGGTACCGGGGGCAGATGGTAGGCCAGTTTGGGGTGGGTGGGGGGATGTCACGTGTATGTGTATGTGCTCTCTGCATTTGTATTTGTATGCGGTAGTGTTTGTGATCTATACTGGCAATGGGTCTTAGCCCTCAGTGCGACCATAATAAAGTTAATAGTATCATAAACGTCGCTGGTAATGTTCCCTATCCACAGCCACTTTTGTCGTTCCTGTAATAGGTTTTAATGAGGATGCCTTCCATGCACCAGTTTGTAATGCACATTCTCCATTTCTCTTTCCGAAAGATAATAATAATATCTACCGAAATAGATCCTTTTAAATAAAAAGAGTGTTTGTTATATATGGATGAATATTTTTAGGGTGGCCCACATGTCAGGGAAGAAATTTTATGAAATTTCATTAAATCATTAAAAATTCTAGGAAACCTTTTAAAGATTAGTGGAATTAATAAAAATACTTGACAAATTTAAAATCCTTGAAATCCTATAAAATATTTTAAAACTCATAGAACTCTCTTGAAATCTTTAAAATTCGTGAAAACTTCTTAAAATTAGTAGAAATCTCATGAAATTCCATGAAATCCTTAAAAGTTTATAAAATTTTCTAAAAATCAGAAAATCCCTTAAAATTATTAGAAATCTTATGAAATTTCACAGAATTTTTTAAAATTCGATTTAGTATTTTAAAAATTATTAAAATCTCTTTACTTCTTTTAAACTTACTGAAAATTATATTACAACATTTTAAATTACTTAAAGTCCCTTAAAATTCTCTGAAACCCTTTGTAATCTCTTAAAATTTCTCGAACCTTTATAAAAATTAAAATTCCTTAAATTCTCTCAAATGAGTCAGAAACCTTTTCATATTACTTAAAACTTGATGAAAACGTTTGAAATTGCATTAATTCGTTAAGATTTCTTAAAACTCCCAAAAACCATTGAAATTATAAATCTCTTGAAATTCAAGTTATATTTCGCAAAAATCTCTACAAATTTCTAAAAACCTCTTGGAGTTTCTTAACATTTAAAATCTTTGAAAATCTTACCAAATTCCATGAAATCCTTCAAAATTCTACAAAATATTTTAATAATTGGAAAAATCTCCTAAATCCCTTAAAATTTTACTACAACCTTAGAAATCCTTTTATTTTCTACAAATTCTTTTGAAATCGTCCAATAAAATTACCATAAAATTCCCAGAAAATTATTAAAATTTTTAATATTCCACGATAACATCTAAAGTCTCTTTACGTCCTTGAAAATCCATTAAAATTACAAGAAATCTCGTTACATTCTATGAAATCATAAAAATTCTGTAAAATCTTTTAAAAATCACAAAATCTCATAAAATTATTGAAATCTTTTGACTTGTTTTAAAATTCCTGGAAATTTTATTACAACATTTAAAGTTCCTTAAAGTCCTTTAAAATTCTCTGAAACCTTTTGAAATGTCTTAAAGTTCTTAGAAATTTTTTATGTAAATTATTAGAAATCGCAATTTTTAGAAATCTCTTAAAATAAAAAATTTTTAATTTAAATATGAAAAATAAAGTTTAATTAAAAATATTTAGAATCTCTTAAAATTCGTTAAAATTTCTTAAAATTGCATGAATTCCTTTACAATTTCATGAAATATCCTGAAATCTCTTAAAATTCTATGAAAATTTTCAAAACCAAAAATCTTTTGAAATACACGTTGAAATTTTTGAAAATATCTAAAAATTCCTAAAAAAAAATTTTTTGAAATTTCTTCACGTGTAAAATTACTTAAAATCATCAGAAATCTTATCAAATTCCATGAAATCCTTTAAAATTCCACAACATCTTTTAAAAATCAGAAAAATCTCTTGAAACCCTTGAAAATTATTAGAAATCTCATGAAACTCCATCAAATCCATATAAATTCCATAAAATCTTTTAAAAATTGAAAAATTTCTTGAAAACCCTTAAAAAATTTACAGCTTTTGAAATCCTCTTAAATTCTACTAAATCTTTTAAAAATCAAAAAAATATTTTGAAATCTGTCCATAAAATTTCCTGAAAAACATTAAAATCTCTTAAAATTACAAGAAAATTCTTGAAATTTTACGATAACATGTAAAATCTCTTTACCATATATCTTTAAAATCTTTTAAAATTTTTAAAAATTATAATTTCTAAAAATAAATTAAAATTCTTTAAAATCTCTTAAAATTATATGAATTCCTTTCAAATTTCACGAAATATCCTAAAATTCCTGAAATTCTTTTGAATTTCGTAAAAATCACTTGAAAATCATCAAAATCTCTTAGAATTCCTAGAAATATTTTTTAAATTCCTCAAAAAATCTTTTGAATGTCATAAAAATCACTTAAAAATCGTCAAATTTCCTTAAAATTCCTAGGAACCTCTTAAAATTAATGTTTAAGCCTTTTCATGAAATTTTAATAGATTTTTAAGGAAGTTTAGGGAATTCAAAGAATTTTAAGAATCTTAAATTTCCTTGAGAAATTTTAAAGGATTTCACGAGATTTTTATGATTTATAAAAGATTGCGTAGAAGTTTAAGGAATTTCAAAGTTTTTCGTGGATTTCTAAAGGGAAATTTGTCTGAAAGCCAGGGAAAAGTCAGAAAAATGTCAGAGAAATTGAACAATTGAATCTTGTGGCCACCCTGATTTTTAATTAAAAACGATAAAAATATTTTCAATTTAATCCGAATATTTTTGTTATTCCAGTGGTGGCAAACTCCAAAAATTTCCCAAAATAATTCCGTCTTGTTTTTCCTTATGCTACAGGGATAAAAAAAGTTGATTGAATCGCGGCATATCGCTTTCATTTCGATCCGGGTTTTAATCCAATTTGCGAAAACGAGAGAGGTGTAATTCGATTTGAAATCGGGGACGCGTCTTTGAGCTCCGGGGAGTTCATATCGTTGGGAAAAACATATTTACTGAAGGAAATCCATTTTCAGCTCGTTACTTGTCCCAGAACAAAGTTTTCCAGCGGCTGTTTTTCTCCGTCCAAGTTCTTGCCAAAAAAACATTGTGATTATCGTCTGACTCGAGGAGCTATTCCGTTTGCTGTTTACTGCGAGAGATTTCTGATCGAGCGTCACACTTTTCACCTGAAACCGACCAATTTTTCCTTAACTTTTTCTTCAGTCCTCCGCGCCACGCAATTACCCAACTTTTGATCGAGGCGAATTTCAAGAAAGTTTCGGCTAACGAAGTGGACGAAGCGGGAAGAAGGTTGATTTTTTTCTGTTGAGAAAAAAGGACTTTCTTATAACTCTTCCTCTAGGGAAAATTCATCTTTTTTTTACGTTTGAAAGAAAGTACTTTTTTATTGTTCAAGATTGAACTAATGAAATACGAGTACAAAATAGTCCTAAAAGAATTTATCGGATATCAATTTATATAAATTTATAAAAAATGATATTTGTTTTCGGGTGGTTTTAAGTTTTTATGGCTCAGTGTTTTGCATTGTAAAAAAACTGTTCCGACCTGACGCACCAAGTTTTTTCTCGCTTTATAATTGCAAATATAAATTTTTTGGTGGAAACCTTTTTGAAATATTTAATGAGTTAACTAGAACGTTCCTATATTCAACAACAAATTTCATTTATTGCCTTTAACGTGAAATTGTTTGCCCCTGACCAAAATATTCCATTCATTCTGTTTTTATATCGAAATATTAAGAGTAGGAGAGGGAGTAGAGTGGAAAAAGCGGAAGTTCCTACTCCCAGAGACATAATCCTCTTACAACGGCTCCGAGCTGCGAGGATAGTTGTAGGTAGAGGGAGTATGCTATATATTGCTTTATGGTATGGACTTACAGTGTAAAATTGATGACCAGTCTCCAAACCTGTGTGTGTCCAGAATTTACATTTGCCGCTGCACTGTTACGGATCTGGATTCGAAAGCAGTTCAATAATTGAGGGGGCGTGGGCAGGGGGATTTTCGTTCGAGTTTGTCGAATAACGATTTTGCACTAAAACCATGTTTCCCTGTGTCGAATTATGATCAGTGTAATGCATAGATTGAATCCAATTTCAAAAATTGAACCAAAGGATAACTGTATTTGACTTCGCTTGAAAAAATAGGAAGAAAAATTCTTTAGTAATATTTTGTCCATTTGGATATTTCGTTTTGAGGGACGTTTAAATTGTGACCCAAAAAACTTTACCTACGCCAATGTTGTAATGTCTGATTGACGCGGCGCACTTAAGACTTATTAACATCGAAACTATGCGTCTTACATAATTTTCGTAAAGGACTTTTCTGTTCAGTTTGATATAAAGGAATATATAAAGCTTTATATTAAGGAATATGTAATATGATGTAAGTAAAGTTAAACGGCTTGAAGGAGTTTCAAGGGGTTTTAAGAAATTCAAAATTTGAATTTAAATTAAAAAATTTTTATTTTAGAGGATTTCTAAACATTTTTTGGGGATTTTAAAAATATTTCTAGGAATTTTAAGAGATTTTGAGGATTTTCAAGTGATTTTTACGAACTTTAAAAGATTTCGAGGAATTTTAAGGAATTTCAGGATATGTCGTGAAATTTTAAAGAAATTCATGTAATTCATGTAAATGTTAACAAATTTTAAAAGATTTCACAGAATTTGATCAGATTTCTGATACTTGTAACAGATTTTAAAGATATATATAGTAAAGGGATTTTAAATATTATCGTAAAATTTCAAGAATTTTCTGGGAATTTTAAGAGATTCAAAATATTTTTTTGATTTTTAAAAGATTTAGTAGGATTTAAGAGGATTTCAGAGGCTGTAAATTGTTAAGGGTTTTCAAGAAATTTTTCAATTTTTAAAAGATATTCTGGAATTTTTATGGATTTGATGGAGTTTTATAAGATTCGTAATAATTTTAAAGGATTTCATGGAATTTCAAGGGGTTTCTATGAATTTTTAGAGATTTTCATGAATTTTAACGTGGGTTTTAAAATATTTAGTGAAATCCTTTAAAATTCAATGAGGAAAATTTAAATTCTTTAAAATTACTTTAAAATAATTAAAACAAAAAATTATAAAAATAAAAATTTTTAATAAAATTAAAATTTATTATAATAAAAATTTCTTAACATTTATTGGATTTTCAGGAATTTCAAGGAATTTTATGAGATTTAAGTAATCTTATATGAAATTGATGATATTTTGAGAGATTTGAGGTAATTTTAAGCAACTTTAAGTAAAAATTTTTCGAATTTACAACTTTTTTGAATTTTCTTAAAATTCATTGAAATTTCTTAAAATTCTTAGAAACAACTTAAAAATCCACGAAATCCCTTCAAATTTATTAATGTTTCATGAGATCCCTTCAATTTTCATTAATCTTTTTAAAAATCCTCAAAATCCATTAAAATATTTTAAATTCCAAGAAAAACTTCAAAATCTTTTAAAATTCTTAAAGATCTCTTACAATTCACTAAAATCTTTTGCAATTCCTAAAAACATCCTTCAATTATTATTAAATTAATTAATTAAAATAATATCTTAAAATTCCACTGTAAAATATTTAAAACTCTGTGAAATCCTTTACAATTCCCTAAAGTGCAGTAAAATCTCTAAAAAAAAAAAAAACTCTTGAAATAAAAAATATCACAAAATCTTTTAAAATTCAAAAATGACTTGTTAAAAGTGTTTACATTGAATTTTTCTGTTCAGTTTGATATAAAACAGTATGTCCTGATTGATTATCATTTAAAAATAATTATTTCGCACAAAAATCCTTAAGAATAACAATTAAAAAGAAAATAGTATCAAATTTTGAAGTAACTAAAGTCTTTCAAATCTCTGCGACTCGATTTCGAGAAGATTTGACTTGACGTGAAAAATGCGATGCTGTTTTGTCCGGAAAATTTTCTCTGACATCTCTTGTACTCTTTCTGTTGCTATTATATAGTTCCATCGAATTTTTCCTAATGCTCCATTTATAGGATCATGACGGTACCTTCATCCTTTAGTTCCTAAAGTTTTCGATCTCGGGGTTGAAACTTTTCCAAGTTTGACGCCACTGTACCATTAATCACGTATTTACTGACCTTCACTATGAAATGTTCCAAATTTCGAAATTTCAAATGACATCTTAATTAAACGTTCCAATAAATCTTTTCTTGATGTATATTATTAAAAAAATCTACATTTCAGCAATAGAATTTTCTTTTTAAAAATGGAGGTCCCTGTTATAGACTGAAGTGCATTCTGAAGGTAAAATTCAATTTCACCTGGTCTCCTGGTCATTAAACGATTTGAGCCGTTGCAAATGGGCCAATCAGGCGATCCGTCAAGTTTTTTTCTTCAATTTTAGAGGAACACCAGGGGCGACGTCGTCTTTTCAATTTTATGCAATTTCCTGCTAGCTTAAAGCCATCGTCCGATTTATCTCGTGAATCTGGTGGAGGCTCTCCCACCCCATCCCACGCCACTCTTTCACGGCCTGTTCACCCCACGGTATTTCTTTTCAGGGTCGTCGTTTTTCCTCTCAAACTAATCCTCCCTCCTGTGGCCTGAGGGCGTGTTTCGAGCCACTTCTTTTTCAGGTTACACCCCCTCATTTCCATACGTCTCCGGAAAACTCCTTTTCTGGAAAATTGATACCATACTCGTGATTTTATTCAACAAGTTATTCTCTGTCCCGTATATCACCTTTTTAGTGGATCAAATTCTATTTCGATTAAATACTTTTTTTTTTATAATCTTCTCTATTCTAAAAAGATAATTGAGTGATTTTTGACAATCGATACTTGCCGAATCGTAAATTCCACACGTGAATTGAATTTGAAATTTTGAATTTGGTTTCGTTAATAATGATTATGTCACGAGTCGAAACTTGCAATATATATTGAAAATCTAGGAATTTTAAGGGAATTTTATAGCATTTTTAAAGATTTCATAGGAGATAATGGGATTTTAAATGTTATCGTAGAATTTTAAATGAAAACTATTTAAATTTCAATTATTTAATTTTAAACTTTATATGGAATTTTATTGAGAAATTTCAAAAGTTTTTTATGATTTTAAAAATATTTTGTAATTTTTACAAAGATTTCGTTAAAATCACTTGAAAAGCATCAAAATCTCTTAAAATTCCTGGAAATATTATTAAAATCCCCCAAAAAAAATCTTTTGAATGTCGTAAAAACCACTTAAAAATCGTCTAATTCCCATAAAATTCCTAGAAATATTTAGTTGAATTTTAAAAGGACTCCATGAAATTTTAAGAGATTTTTAAGGAAGTTTAGAGAATTCAAAGAATTTTAAAGGAATCTTAAATTTCCTTGAGAAATTTTAAAGGATTTCACGAGATTTTTATTATTTTCTAAAGAGTTTGTGGAATTTTGAAAAGTTTTCAAATATTATAAAGGTTGTTTCTTTTTATGTATTTTAAGGGTTTTAAAAATCTTGCGTGGAATTATAAAGGATTTTTAAAGGCATGTCAGAATTTTAAGAAATTTTAGTTATTTTAAAGTGATTTTAAAGAATTAAAATTTTCCTCAAGGAATTTTAAGGAATTTCACAAAATTTTTATGATTTTTAAAAGATTTTGTAGAAGATTAAGGAGTTTGAAGAGGCTTTCAAGAATTATATGAAATCATGGAATTCCGAAGGGAAATTTGTCTGAAATTCAGGGAAAAGTCAGGGAAATATCAGGGAACTAGAAAAATTGAATCTTGTGGCCACCCTGATTTTTCATTCAAAACGATGAAAATATTTTCAATTTAATCCGAATTGTTTTGTTCCAGTAGCAAACTCAAAAAATTTTGCAAAATTTTATAGAATTTTTAAAGATTTCATGGATGATAATGTGATTTTAACTGTTATCGTAGAATTTTAAAGAATTTTAAGAAGTTTCTGGGAATTTTTAGAATTTTTTATGACTTTTAAAAAATGTATTTAGTGGGATTTAAATTAAAACTATTTAAATTTAAATGATTTCATTTAAAACTTTATATGGAATTTTATTGAGAAATTTCAAAAGCTTTTTATGATTTTGAAAATATTTTGTAGAATTTACTAAGATTTCGAAGGTTTTCGTCAAATTTTAAGGGTTTTTAAAAAGCTGTTATTTTTTAAAGGGTTTCAGGAAATTTTTTGATTTTTAAAAGATGTGAAATTTTTATGGCTTTGATGGAGTTTTATAAGATTTTTAATAATTTCATTAAAGTATTTCAAGAGATTTTTCTTTGTATTGATTGTATTAACAGAATTCAATGTATGAAGTTGCTTGTTTCGAAAAAAGATATAATGGTCGGTTTAACGTATAAAAGACTATCTTAAATGTATATCAAGAAAATATTAATCACTCATGTTGTAGATAAAGTGTTTGTTGCGGATATTATTCGAAGTCAAGTGACTTTTTACTGTTTACCTTTGGTTCTATCCGGTATGCAAACTCGGCAAGGATATAAACACAGTAGCTTATTTGTATGGAAATTTCACACCACTGTATGCATCATGGCACGCGGTCTGAACACAGAGAAGCTTTTCGCTATTCGTCGAGTTAATAGCCTTCAAAGCGATTACCTCTCCCTTCTCTGCTCCATTTTTTTAAATTAACAATCTTTCAACTTCAGAACCTATTTACATACAACTTGGATACTTATTTTATTTATGGATCGCAATTTTAAAAACGGAAAATGTCGCAATAACTTTCATTTAAAAAGGTGAAAGAGACAGTAACAATTTCAGAGAAATTTAAACCAGTTCCAGGCTGTCTAGCGGACCGAAGAATCAGGAAAAAACCCAGGAATTTTAGTTGACCGGGAAAAACCGTGAAAAACCGTGAAAAACATGGGAATTACATTTAGAATCACAAAGTTTTTGTATTTTATTGAAAAATCGACGTTTTTGTACTTTATCTTCTTTTTTTTCTATACTAACAAACCAATATATCTGAAATTTTTAAAAAATTCGTTATATTATCTTTTTAGAGCGGCATTTTAAACGAATTTTTAAAAGATTTCACACCATTTTATGAAATTTCCGGATATTTTGCGGCATTTCAAAGGAATTTATAAATTTGATGGAATTTAATGTAATTTTTAATACATTTAATGTATTTTTAAGGATATAAAGGTACTTTTTTTTTGTTATCATAAAATTTTAAAGAATTTCAAGAAGTTTCTGGGCTTTTTCTGTTTCTTTTCGTGCATTTTAAAGAAAGTTAGAAAGGTTTCTGGGGTTCTAAGGGATTTTAAATGCAGTCATGGGATGTCCAAGAATTTTAGGAAAATTAAAAGATTTAAATGATTTTTTTATTCATTTACATCATTTTGAGATTTTAATGACTTTTGAAATACTGTTAATACATTTTATCTAATTTTCAAGGATTTCATGAAATTTATTTATATTTCTAATACTTTTAACGTATTTTAACAGATAAAAAAGTATGTAAGAGATTTCGAAGGTTTTTTGTGAAATTTTAAAACATTTAGAAAGGTTTCTTGAATTTTAAGTAATTTTAAGTCTTGTCGTGGAATTTCGAAATTTTAAAAGGTTTCTGATAATTTTAATGGATTTTAATGTTGGTATGAAATTTCCAAGGATTTTAAGGGAATTGTGAAATTTTAATGACTGTTGAAAGACTTTATTGGCATTCTAAGGATTTTATACAATTTTATGAGATTTCTAATAATTTTAAGGGATTTCAAAAAATTTTTCTGATTTTTTGAAAGATTTTATGGAATTTTAAAGAATTTTATGGCAGTTGACAAGATTTTTAATACTTTTAATAGTTTTCACTGGTTTTTAAATGTTATAGTAGAATTTTAAAGAATTTCAAGAAAATTCTGGGTATTTTAAGACACCCTGCAGTTGAGTACAATTCATAAAGTCCAGAACACCGTCTAAAAAATTTTTAATGTTTCTAAATAATTTAATTTAAGGACAAGTTTCATCCTTACTACTGATTTTGCTAAAAAATCAAAAATCACCCTTTCAACCCCTCTACCCACTTTTCACCACCTCTCATTTACCCTTTTTTCTCAAAGGTTATTTTTCTTTCTCATCTCTCTTCACATATCTCACTCAAAAGACGTGAAAACAGGTCTCATCTGAGGAAATAGAGAAGGGGAATAGTAGTTCGTAGGCCTCTTTTTCTTCTATCCCAAACCAGTTACTGTTGTCGCTTTTCTTTCGAGCTTTTTGAGAATTCGGTTGGTGAACGGGGTGGAGGGGGGGAGATTGGTGGAGGGTTGTTAGCAGGGGTTGTCGTGATAGAGGACCTTCTCCCTCGTTCTTACGTACAACAGAAGCTCTTCGAAAGAGCCACTGCATTAGGTGATTGCACCGGAGACAAGTAAAGCCCCCCCCCCCCTCACACCTCCAGCCAGCACGACCTTTTTCCTATCCGAGTGAGCTCGAAAAGGAACTTCACTATCCTCACGCCTCCGTTACAAGTTTTATGGAGAGTGAAAGAGCGCGTCTCGCTTTCTCTTTCTTTCTCTTTTTACAACTCTCTGCCCCCCCCCCCAGCCCTTCTCACTACCGCTTTTCCCCAATATCTTCTCTGCAGCAGAGCTTGGGCCACGGATAGTTTAAAAGTTAAACACAGATTGGAAATTGGCATTTCTTACCTCACTACGGGCAAAGTTAACGGCGAGCAGACCTGGTGAAACTTTTACAATTCGACGATCCGCCCAGGGGCAGAAACTGAGTCGAGAGCTGCGAATTTGAGAGATTTAAACGTGGAAGATTGAGAAAGCGGAAGTTAGGTAAGGGAATGAAATATTTTAGTGTGAAATTGTTCCGTTAGTAAGTTAGAGAAGAGAATCGTTAATGAGAAAGTTAGTAGAGGGAGGTTCGATTTCCGGGAGAATAATTTTTTGTAGGTAATAGGTAATTGTATATGCCTATGCCTACGCCAATGCTCTGTCGACTGATTGGCTCGCGCTTGACACACAGTCTTGCTGAAACCTGAACTATCTACTTATCCAAGAAAAATTTACGACGGAAATAAATAAACTTCGAAATAAATTAAAATTCGTTAAGATTTCTTAAAACTACCAAAAACCTCTTGAAATCCATTTAAAATCCAGAAAAACCATTAAAATTGTCAATATCTTGAAACTCAAGTTAAAATTCGAAAGAATCTCTAAAAATTTGTTTAAGAAAACCTCTAAGAATTGCTTAACATTTAAAATCTCTTAAAATCCTTAGAAATCTGATCAAATTCCATGAAATCCTTAAAAATTTTACAAAATCGTTTAAAAATTAGAGAAATCAATAAAATTACCTGACAAATTTAAAATCCTTTAAACTCCATAAAATATTTCAGAATTCTTAGAATACTCTTGAAATCTTTTAAAATACGTAAAAACTTCTTAAAATTTTTAGAAACTGCTTGAAATTCCTTAAATTATACGATAACATTTAAAGTCCCTAGACGTCTTTTAAAATGTATAATAATTAGTAGAAATCTCATGATGAAATTCCATGAAATCCTTAAAAGTCCATAAAATATTCTAAAAATCATAAAACTCCTTAAAATTATCAGAAATCTCATAAAATTTCACAAAATTTTTTCAAATTCCATAAAGTATTTTGAAAATTATTAAAATTTCTTGATTTCTTTTTAAATTCCTGAAAATTATATTACAATATTTTAAATTACTTAAAGTCCTTTAAAATTCTCTGAAACCCTTTGAAATCTCTTGAAATTCGCAAAAATCTCTAAAAATTCATAAAAACCTTTTGGAATTTCTTAACATTTAAAATCTCTTAAAATCTCTAATAATCTTATCAAATTCCATGAAATCTTTAAAAATTCTTCAAAATATTTCAATAATTAGACAAATCTCCTAAAATTCCGTAAAATTTGTACTACAACCTTCGAAATCCTTTTAAATGCTACAAATTCTTTTTAAAATCATAAATGTATAGAAATTCTTTTGAAATCCCTGAATAAAATTATGATAAAATTTGTGTGCATTTTAAAAGATTCTGAAAATTTTTTATGGAAATTGGAAGGATTACAGGAAATTTTAAGAGATTTTTAGGAATTTAAAAGAGATTTGTAGAAATTGTAAGTAATTTTGACATATTTTAAAAATTATTTTCAGGAATTTTAATAGTCCTCATAAAATTTTAAAAACTTTCAAGTCATTTTTGATTTTTAAAAGATTTTGTGAGATTTTTTATTTCAAGAATTTTTATAGAAATTTTAATGCACTTTATGGAATTTAAAAAAATTTCATGAGATTTTTTTAAAAATAATTGTCAAGAATTTCACGGAATTTAAAATTTTAAGATATTTAAGAGCATGCTCTGCCCCATGATTTGTGAAAATTTTTTTTCGAAGTCACCACGGCCAAACGAAATGATATATCGCTTTCAAACTTTGGGATATGGAAAATGAGACACTAAATTGCGTTTTAAAATTTAATTTGAGTAGTAATTTTGAAAAAAAGCTAAGTCGGTAAGGTAGGGATCGGATTTTTTTTCAAAATTACTACTCAAATTAAATTTTAAAACGCAATTTAGTGTCTCATTTCCCATATCCCAAAGTTTGAAAGCGATATGTCATTTCGTTTGGCCATGGTGACTTCGAAAAAAATTTTCACAAACCACGGGGCAGAGCATGCCCTTAAAGATGTTTTTAGGAATTTTAAAAGATTTTGAAATTTTTCTTAGAAGGATTTATTTAATTATTTTTATTTCAAAGGATTTTGAGGAATTTTAAAAGATTTTAAAGTTTTTCTTAGAAGGATTTATTTAATTATTTTTATTTCAAAGGATTTTGCAGAATTTTAAAAAGATTTGAAGGAATTTCTTGGAATTTTAAGATGTCTCTAGGAATTTCAAGAAATTTCTATAAATTTTAAGAGATCTTTTCAAAAGTTGTTGTAAATTCTAGACTTTTTTTTACAAATGTTAAGTGTTGTGAAGTAATTTTAAATTTCAAAAAATTGAAAGTGATATACGAAATTTTTGCAAAATTTGAGTAGTATTATTATTAAAAATTTATGCGCAGGAAAATGTCAGGGAAATTGAAAAATTAAGTCTTGTGACCACCCTGAATACCTTAAAATTCTACGATATCTTTTTAAAATCCTAAAAATCTTTAGAGCTTCATAAAAATCACTTGGTCTTCTAGTATAATGTAAATAATCTTCAAATCTACGATATTAATTATAATGTTACTTATAATATCCCATAAAATGTCGTAAAATCCCTTAAAATTGTTTAAGGTACCATGAAATGTCATGAAATCCATTAAAATTCAGAATCTGGTGAAATTCCTTTAAATTTTATAAATTCACTTCATTTCCTTGATGCTCCTTTACGATATTAATTAAAATGTCCACTTTGTTCGTTCAAGCGTTTGATTTGGATAAAAGAAACAAAACAACCATTTCAACTTTTCTACTTTGTGTCAGTTAGAGAAAAAAAAAATGCACTTTGGTCATTCGGAGAAAAAGGGATGGTAGGAGTTTCACTTTGCCATTCTGATATTTATGCAGTGCAGGGATGCGTCGTGTTTATGGTTTTTGTGCATACCCTGTCAGGATGCAAAGAGCGTCGTAAAACAGTGTCGCCGGACGTTGCCTGGGGAATAAACTGCGCCTATGGGAAGAGTTGGTGGGGGTGGGGGAAGGAGGAGTGGTTCATATAAATTCGGCCCACTATGTGGACAAGTGACTCGAGTAATTATTTTTTCCGCTATTTCGAAATGGACTTACCTCCATTCCCGACGTGTAAAAGGAATATTTATTCCTCTGTCGACTCGCTTTTCCGCTTTTAGTCCAACTTTTCTTTGCCCTAGAAAAATTTGCATTAAAGCTGAATTAACGTTTCTGTGCCAAACAAATGCATTGATTTCAGCTGGTTCATTGAATTATTTACAACTACATTTTCATATTTTTTAATATTTGACTTGATAATTATTTTTGATTAAAGATTTGAATAGTTGTGCCTTTGTAAAATTTGTACTTCCTGAGAGTGAAGTGCATGGAATTATAAATTTTAAAAATTGTTTGAGAGAAAATTGTTTGCTAAATGTGAAATAGCCGAAAATATTTTTCTAAAGATATTTAATAACGGACATTATTTCGTACGTTGAAATAAAAGTTAATTTTCCCATGGAAATTGTGAAAGGATATTTCGCCAGAAGCATTCACTTCGTTGCATTTATTTTATTTTACTTTTTTTTTTTTTTTTTTTTTTTTTTTTCATGAAAGGTCGAGATTGTTTGGAGCGTACTTTTAGATATGTTTCCGCGCCGATTTCCCCTTCGTCCTTTTTGCTCGTCGGCCGGGGAGAAAAGCGAAAAGCGCCTGCTGAAAATGCGGGCGAGATAGAAAAGCACACGGAACGTGCGGGGATTTGCAATTAGATAAACTGGCAAATGGACCCGGACCCCGAGAACGGAAAGAATAGAGTGAAGTCGACACTTTATTATTTTTCTCCTCATACTCATCCCTTCAGTCCATTCACAGTAAATTAAGATAAAAATCTTGCTGAATTGAAATAATTGAACTTTGACAATTTACTCAGGGTGGAATATTAAGATATTTGAAGATGTTTTTAGGAATTTCAAAAAAGTTCAGCGAATTGTATGGGATTTAAATAGGATTCCAATAATTTAAAGAAATTTTTTGTGCAATTTAAGAGATTTTTAATATTTTTTAAGGATTATAGAAATTTTTAAGAGATTTTTAGAAATTTAAAAAAGATTTTGAAGTTTTTCTTAGAAGGATTTATTTATATATTATTTATTTTTATTTCGAAGGATGTTGAGGAATTTTTAAATTGTTAGTGAAAATTGATGGTATCTTATGAAATAGTAACAAATTTGAAGGAATTTCCTTGAATTTTAAAATATTTCTAGGAATTTCAATTTCATTTCAATGAATTTTAAGAGATCTGTTCAAAAGTTGTAAATTCGACGAATTTTTAAGAATAATAAATGTTGTCAAGTGATTTTAAATTTCAAAGGATTTAAATTGATATTATACGAAATTATTGAAAAACAATAGTATTATTATTGAAAATTTATACGTATGTTTAATACTTTTCCGTCAGGGAAATTTGTTTGAAGGTCAGTAAATTTTTCTAATTATTTCCCATTTTTATCTAAAAAAAAAAAAAAAAAAAAATCGTCTTTTTCCGATAAAATATCTCATGATTAATTGTCGATTCTTATTATACAGTTTATTGGAGAGGTGCAGACGTCAGTCTCAGGCGTCGGGAGTAGCGTAGGACCAATTAATTATGTAGCAACGTCACTAATCCTGGAACAAAGCTCGGGACAAGAGAAAAGGAAAAGGGGGTGAGCATTAGAAGGTGGGAGGCATCTTCGCGTCTTCAACGACAATACATATTGGATTCGCTGTCGTACGGGGACGAACAATAGTGTCCTAGGGTCGTGGGCTTTGTCCCTTTTCCAGTCCCTTCTCTCTGGCTTTTCACGATTATCTTGATTCCGTTGCTTGAGAATATTTCAAGAACTTGTGGGTTTTGAATTTCATTATTTAAGCTTAAATAACTCCATAATATGCATTTGGAAATTTCTCAACAACTCCAAAGTCAAGGAAAGAACTTTCATTAATAAATATTAACACTAAAGAACCTCGGAGTTCAGAAGAAGTTTTGATTCGTTTAGAGCAGTTGGAAACAATTTAGAACTTGTTCAGTTGATCATAACGGAGTTTGGAAGTTCTTAACTAGTTCAAAATGACTCCAATCAAGTTCAAACTACCTAGAAATAATTCAAAATAGTCATACGTGAAATACTCGAGAACTAGGTGGGAATTCTATAAAGGTAGGCATTTTAAGATAGGAATTTTAAGGAAGGAATTCTAAGGTAGGAATATATATAAAAAATGAAAAGGTATTTGCATTATAAAAAGATAAAAATTAATGTGGGAACACTTCTCTTTACAATTTCTGATTCAGCGAAAAAGTAGATTTCATATTGAGTTCTTATCTCCCTCTTTAAAACTCACCCCCTGAACTCCCGAACTCAGCGTGACCGCAACCGGAAACGGATCAAGTGCACGTAGCATATACATTTGGATGCTTAACGCTGGTAAAGGGAGTTAGATAGCAGCTTTTTCATTGGGGTCTGCGGTTACAAAACTGTGGTTTTCTCATTGTAACCCTGCGTCCATTGGACGCCTAGGGTGAGCGAGATTACACGGTGCTGTATCGCCAGTTAATTAGCTCTGACGTTCAATTTAACAAGGTCGTAGAAAGCAACTAAAGGTAATAAGAAGACCCCTATAAACAAAGCCTCAGATTTTTTTTGAGATAATTCAGTTTGCTCGAAAACTATTTCTGAATCATGCATTTAATATTAGGGAAGCTGTATTTTCCATAGGGGGTGGGTTTTTATGGTGAGAGAGTTTTCACCCTCTCTATTATATTGGGGATCAATAAAGAGAAATTTCCACGTTTAAAAATTTGAATTAATACTCTTCCTTTTTGGTTTTAAAGTCGATTTTCTGATTTTTTTAGTGTTTTCCATAGGGGGTGTGTTTTTAGGGTGACACCGAAAGTTCTCACCCTCTCGATTATATAAGGGATCAATAAAAAGAAATTTCCATGTTCAAAAATCTGTTAAATGTTACCACCTTCTTTCTTATATTGTTCATAAGGGGTGGTTTTTAGGGGTGACTCCGAGAGTTCTCACCCCCTTCGAAGAGAAGCATATTAGTAGATATAATTTTTCGCGTTTTAGAATCAGTAGGGGTTGCTTTTCACCCTTGTAATTAAAAAGTTCGGGATTTTTGTGCATATATCTTATTTGTATGTCACCGCAAACTATTTCCATCCGAAAAAAATTGAAGCAAAAAAACATTTTTTCATTGTTCATTTGAACGTTCAGAACTGTCATTTATTTTCAAAATAGACTTTTCTTCTTACTTTTTTAAGAGTAGATAAAATACCAATAGTTATTTTGCAACTTTCCTCCATAACAATTTCACACTAAACAATTTTCCAATTTGAATCTAAGGGATACTCGATGTCAATTTATATCCTCCCAGCTATCAAAGAGAATCAACATTTACGACCACCGCTTCCTAAGTGTCAATCATTTCGAATCGCCTAATTTCCCCGAGTTGGTATCATTGCCGAGCAATAAAGCGAACCATCGCGTTCATAGCGTTTATAAGGAAGAACATTTAATCCAAAACGGCTCAGTAACGACTTCATCCTCGTTATAGTCATTCTCATCTAAGCTGAGACCATCATGAAATTGCTTTGGACATAAACCTTAATCCAAAATTAGAATTTATCCCTCATCGTCTTTGATCCATTTCTTCATTAAAGCTGACGATTATAGTTTTTTAAAGCACGAAAAGATGAGCTTGGGATCTTGCCAGTAGAAAAAATTCTCACATGGTCTAAAGTCTCTCAACTGTCAAAAATGGAATGAAACATGGAATCAAGAATGGAATCAAGAATGGAATCAAGAATGGAATCAAGAATGGAATCAAAAATGGAATCAATAGTAGGATCACAAGAAGCTTCAAGATTCTTTTAATATTTCCAATACTCTAATCAAATTTTGTTGAATTCCCGCATGGGAAAAACGATTGGTGATAAAACACCCAATGGCACGAGTCAAAATCGAGGGGAAACTATTCTTTGTCTATCGACAGAATCCGTCTCGAGAAAGACATCATCGAAAGGGAAAACGCATCACTGGGTTTTTCTCCCATCTTTTTTCTCTCGCATATTACTTCCTCCTCTTGGTTCTGTCGGTAGAGAAATGATTATCCGGCGTTTCCTCTTTTCAAGTAGGAGCTTTCCATCCCAATCTGTCTGTTTTCTGTCTCTATCTTCCTCTTCTCCCTCCCTTTCCATCTCTTTGCCCTTTTGCCTCGTGACATCTTTGATCATGAATGTCTGTCGAGGTAACGCTGTCCGTCCGCGTACCTACCGTTCGAGAGCATCTTAGATTTGTATGGAAACTGGTCCCTTTTGAAGTTCTCTCCTCTGCTCACAAGAGCGAACATTGACCAGTCACAACCGTCTCCCAAAGCTCGCGTCACTCGATTCAACGTCAGGTCGTCGAATAATCACCACCTCTCAACTTCTCATGTTTGAAACCAGACCGCATCACCAGCAAAAGCAGTCAAAAGATTATTAATTTTATATTTTATACCTTCTTTATCAGTCACGAGATGTGACTATATATTTTGTAAAATTTTAAGTAATTTGAGAAACTTTTAAGAGATTTTTAGGAATTTTACAAAATTGTATTTCGAATTTTATTGAGATTTCAAAAATATTAATTGATTTCAGAGTATTTCGAGGAATCTTATGAAGTTTTAAAGGATTTTACGAAATTGTCTAGAATTTTAAGTCATTTTCAGAGATTTCAAAATATTTCATAGGATATTAAGTTATTTTAATGCTTTTGTGATCTCAAGGGATTTACGAGATTTCATTTGATTTTTAGGAATTTCAGGAGATTTCATGTGATTTTTAGTAATGTTCTGGGTTATAACGATAGTCTGTAGAATTTTAGGGAATTTTATGAAACATCCAAGAAGGAAATTTCATAATTTTTAAAATGTTGAATAGGATATTAAGTATTTTTAAAGAGTTTTAAAGGATATCAAGGCATCTTAAGGAATTTTATGGAATTTTAAATGCTTGTAAGATAATTTAGGAGATTTTAAATTATTTTGAGGACATTCAAGGGATTTTCAGTAATTTTAAGGTTTATAACAATAGTTTGTGAAAATTGATTGCATTTTATTGAACGTCCAGAAATATCAAGTAGTATTAAATTATTTTACGAAATTTAAAGTAATTCCACCAGATTAAAGATGTTAAGGATATTAAGGATGTCAAGGACATTTTAAGATTTTGTATGGGATATTAAGTAATTTTGAAGAGTTTTAAAGAATATCAAAGGATTTTAAGGAATTTCATGGAATTTTAAATATTTCTAAGATATTTTAGGGGATATTAAATTATTTTAAGGACTTTCAAGGTATTTTACGATATTTCAATTGGATTGTCTGGAATTTTAAGTAATTTCAAAGGATTTTACGATATTTTATTGAATATTTTTTTCCCACACAAAGCGCGCGGATCATAATTACTAGTATATCTAAAATTTCATTTTTATTAATGAAATTATTTATTTTTTGTTACAGGTAAGTTTCCTAATCTTTTGAAATAAAAATAAGGTAGTTGGACTTCTCAAGAGTAAGTTTTACCATTTTTTTCTAAATATCCCGTGTGAAAAAGCCGGTTGGGTGCTTATGCCCAAAACGGGGTTACCCAGTTAATGCCCGATGAATTTAAATATGATAAATTATTAAAATTTCATCATAATTGCTCACAAGACACAATCCAAATTACAGCTAAAATACTATTTTACTAATAAAAATATTACATTTCAAGATTTTTTTACAAATAGGGTTGCTCAGTTGGGCCCAGATTGGCGCCCAAATAATAATTGAGCTTAATTGGGCAGATTTCCACACGAGATTTGTATCAAATTGGAGACTATTGTTATTTAAAATTTAAATATATATATATATATAT
>UCOH01000095.1:0-46771 GCA_900474275.1 Synergus japonicus
ATATATATGAATATAAATAAATATATATATATATTATAAATATAGATATATTATAATGATTATATGATTATTATGCTATGAGAATACGAGTATGATGATTTTAAGGAAAGTACACATATGAATAAACATTTTTTAATATCTCTATCAGAAGATAGTGATGAAACGAAATGAAAAATCTAATTAATTGTTTTCTTCATTTATTGAATCCTCTCCGCTTATTTTATTTTCTTCCCTTTTTAAGTTTAATAGCATTATTAGAAACATTGTGTTGCCAATAAAAATATTTAAAAATAACAATATTTTTAACTCAACTTATTTTATTATATAGATAATTTTAATAACGTTTTATGCAGAGTAAAGCTGAGAAAATTCTTGGCTTAAGATAAGATTCGCGAGGACTATTTTGCAAAACCAATGCGATGAAAGAAATCGAAGGGTCGACTTTGCTGAGGATAGAAATGAAAGAAAAAGGAAGCTTCCTTCCCTTCGAGCTGAGTCCCTTCCTCGCGAAACTCTTTGTTCAGAAAAGAGCCCTCGAGGGCTCTGTCGCCCGGCGAAGCAATTAATTTTTGGCTACTGGATTGCTGGGGAACATTTCCTCGGGTCTTAAGATTCTGAAGAAGATTCACTTCCAGATAAATTCGACCTTCTCTTTCCAACTTTTAACGCTCTTGAAAACCATTACGAAGCAATTCTCGGAGGCGAGTATTTTTAAATTCGCCAATTCGAGTTGACCGATCAGAGTAATTAGAATTCCTTTAAGTACCAAGACTGTAATAACTTTAATTAAAAAGTTTCTTTAAGCGAGTTTGTTTCAAATCATGCAGACTGAGAATTTTCCAGTCACAGAATCATTTTTGGATAAACTGTATTGTTTTGTTTAAAAATTTCTAACTGCTTAAAAATAAAAAATTGATGTATTTCAACTTCTTATTCCTCAAGAAGAAAAAAGGAGTCGAATTCATTCAGATATAAAAACGTATTTTTCATTTGAAAGTAGAGAAGTAATATGATCACAAAAAGGAAAGGATGCGTGAGATTTGCCAGCGTAGTGGAAAAATGAATCCCGTTTTAGAAGGGACAAAGCAAAGAATTGAAAAGTAGAATGATATGAGGCCTGGGTCTGCGAAAAAGGGCCTAAGGAAAGAAAATTGGAACAGGAAGTTGGAGGGTTGAGAGGCTTTTTCATTAAAATGAACTGCGCTGGAAGGTAATGGCAAAATTTAGGTTTTTCAGCGGACAAAGAGTAGAGACTGATGAATTTGAGCCTTTGAGTTATTAATTCAAGTGATATTTTTAAAAAAGCAGCTGAAGTACTTGAAATGTATTGCCTTCTATTGTTAAGTCCTTTTTTCGACAATTACTATGCTTCAGACGATTTATGAATTAAGTATGAATAATAAAACGTAAAATAATGTCAACAAAAGATATAAAGGAAGGAAGGAAGGAAGGTGGTGTTAAATAAATATATTGTGGCATTAAATTTGCTTTCAAAATGAATTCGTAACCAAGAAAGTGTCAGAATTATAAATTGAGTACATTATGGTCTCGGTTATTGGAGGGTCGACTTGCAATCGTTTCTCATTATTTCATGTCCGCAGATCTTAGGTCTCTTCTTTATATTTACTCTCAAAAAAATAGCGGAGTATTTGTTATGTCCAACCGGAATTTGTTTATTATTTATATTTATTCATGTTCAAGATTTATTTATACTTTTCATTTACTTGCTTACTTATATTTTGTATTTAGCGGAATTCTAAAGAATATTTAAAATTCCTGTGGTGGAAAATTACTGTGTAATTTTTGATTTGAAGAATTTTATGTTCGATAGTAAATAATTTTCTGGCAGGTTCTATATTTTCTGAATGACAGGCCATTTTCAAGCAAGAAACGTGCATTATTTAGAACAAAGGCCGGCAACAAACCGGAACGATATGACTTCAAATAATGGTATGATCCTTGTTCATCGAAGGAATACCAATACCGGTGTTGTTGAATGTTTAACATGGTGATTTTTTACGGTTTATCGTCTTTCCGATGGCCTTCAATTTCAAGAGTGGATAGCCGGAACAAGACCTGGATACGAATTATTGCTTTTTTCGTTTCTTTTTTTTATGTTTATAGCGCAGTAAAACCATAATCTCAGATTGGATTCGACATGTAAAAGTAAAAAAAGAGTGGTCTCTCTTGAAGAGATAAAAGGAATTTTCTAAAGAGTTCAAAAGAATTGAAGGATTTTCAAGAGATTTCACAAGATTTCAAGAGATTTTAAAGTCTTTCATGAACTTTTCAGTGATTCTAAGAAACTTCAGGGGCTTTTATAGGAGACTTAAAAGACTAATAGATTTCAAGAAAGTTTAGAGATTTTCAAAATATAGATAGGTAGATTAAATGAAATTTTTTGCACAGTATGGTGTCGAATTTTAAAAGAAACTTTATTTGATACCCTGGGACAAGCAAATTTCCCACTCACACGAAACGTAACCCTTCTCGTTGGCAAACGAGCGAGGAGCGAGTGCCCGATTAGATTTAGCTGGAATCTGGATGGAACTGTGCCCACTCCATAATGAGTAAGGGTCTCATTGTTCATACGAAGTTGGGTGGTGTGGGTCACTCGTGACACGGACTATGCCCTGAAGGCATCATCATGTAACGAAGGGAAGGTTTAGGGCGAATTCCCGAAATCTCCTACCCCAGTGGACCACATCCTGTGAACCCTGAGTGGACACTCATTGCCCACGACATTGCGATCAGCGAATGCTGGAGATGCTCCCGCGAGAAATAAAAATTTCGCACCCCCCACGTGACTGGGAAACGTGCCACGCATTTTTCTTCCGATTCTATAAAACAAGTTAGCCGAATGCCAAATGCCTGGTTCTGGAAATCCCTGTCGAGGGTGATTATTCGCTCCCTGTGGTAATTTAATATTTTCGCTTTGTTGGAACCATGTCAATTCTCTGGTACATGATTACAAAAATATGATTTCTTCTCTCTTTTTTCGACAGATTTTTATATTTGATTGCAGGATACAGACTCTAAAACTTGTGTCTTAAACTTGAGGAAACAAACTGTACGAAGGAATTTTGCAGATCTGCGGGTCGAAGTGAATAGGGTGAATTTCATACTACCGAAATTAAGTGCGAGCATAGGCAAAAAGATCCTCGACTTGGGTGGTGCCTTCCGCTTTCTCTCCTACCATTCCTTAAGGATACGGGGTTTCATCCCTATTGCGTTCGATTAACCGATATAACATCTTCCTTGGCTGTCGTCGGTTCGTAACAACCCCTAGATAATTCCCACGCCAGCAGGGGGAAGAGGGTGAAATACAGGGCGCTCGTACGCAATATCGATTCGGATTGCTCTTTGTGACTACTGAAATCTACACTCTTTGTTTCGAGAGAAAACATATGCAAATATGAAAAGCACAAGTTTTATTCTAATTCTACGTATGTTAATATTTTTCTCGCATAATACCCAGTGCAATGTTTCAGGACGTTATAAAAATGTCCTTGAATTGTCACTTGAATGAAATTTAAGATTTGTAAATCAGGAGAAAAATAGAAATCTGATTTTACAAATAAAAAATTGTTTCTTAGATCTCAAGAAATTACACTCGCCTCCCTATTCGATGCTGAAGTGATGAATGATCAAATGCTGAAACAACGAAAATAGAATACTCGATGGAGAGGCGTCGATCCAATTTTTCAACCTTAATCTCTCTAAAGTAAATTTGTACTATTTATATGATAATCCGTCATTCCCGATAGCTTTATTCATCTTTTACCAGAAAAGTTACTCAAGATGCGTTAAAGGTATATTAATCACATTATGATCTTCAGAAAATTTCAACAAAACATAAGTCCTTCAATATTTCATACCGATGTTACAAGTTTTTCGATAGCGATTATATCTATCTGCTATAGGTTGTATAAAACACAGAAAATCCATCGAAAGTTATACAACCTTCAAACTATGAAAGAAATAAAGTTACGAACAAAGTATGCCAGTAAGCGATAAGGAAAAATATAAGGGACCATTGAAGCTCTCTTGCTTTGTTTGGATTAACTTTGCTTTACTGCCTATGTGCTGGATGTTCGATAAAAGCTAACTCAAGGAAAAACACGCATTTCTAGCTAATAATGTGACCATAAAAACGTATCGTGAGAGAAACATGTTTATTGAAGATTCGAGATTATGAAAACTCACGACAGGGGATTCCTCGAAATATTGTGACCCATATAAAAGTAGCATAAATCCAAAATATTTCATTCAAAATGTCCTCTTCTAAAGTAGCAATTTTCTTAAACAGTCATTTCGTCTAATTTTGCACAAATGACAAGACTTGTACCTATTACAGATCGTACGATGAATACGGATGACGTAATTCCGCGAACCCTAGCGAACAGACAAGGCTGGAAAAATCGAAACGACAGGGCTGCTCAAATATTGTCCTATTCTATCACATCTCGATCTCAATTCGATGTACACCGACTCAATGCAATAATGTCGCATTGACATCGCAAGCCGATTTGTTCTCCTCGTCACGGTCTAGTTGCAAAGTTTCAGTCACGTGCGTCGAATTCAAATATTGCGTGTAAATCGAACTGAGAACATCAACAACGCGACAATTACATTTCCCTCGAAGAGGGTTTTGGTGATCCACTTAATATTCATAGAAGTAACTGTGGACCATGGAGCCCGGAATTCTATGTGAGAATATACTGAGAATCACCGCGGGTTTATCCAACGTTTGATTACTGGGAGATTCGAGATTCTCCAGGATCGACGAGCTAGCTGATGTGATCTCCTTATTTTCCGCGTCAGAGCGCTCTTCCGATAATTGACGAATTGTCGGAGGAATCATTTTTTAAAAACGCAATTACTTGCTGCATTAAAAGTTTCTCCGCAGCTCTGCTCAGTCGTAAAAATTTTAAGTATATATCTATATTGTATATAATCCTTCAATAAGAATGATACAGGATTTATTTGATTCCTTTTTTCCAAAAAGTTCATGAAAGCGAAGAACCGAAGTAAATCCTGCGTTTGAAAAAGTATGTCGTTTATTAAAATGAGGGGAAGAATTGGGGATGAATAATGTGCTTTGGAAAAGAGACAATATAACTATATAATTCTGATACTCCATTGATATAAGTATCGAATTTAGTAATCTTTGTGATCATCAGTCTTGCTGATGAAAAACCGGTTCGGCACGATTCAATAACTCTCACATTGCCAATCTGCCATCCCCATGGGAGGTCTGAACTCGCTACATGAGAGTTAGCAAAGTATGTATTCATTCGCTACTGCAATAATTCATTTCGAATAGACAAACCTTATTACTACCTAATGATTTTTCTACTTTTCAACCTCAGGATATTAAAATTTGCACGCCTTATCTTCTCTTTCATAATAATACTATGTGCCAATATCATTGAATGCACTGCACATCAATCATTCTCTTTTGTTCAATTTATTCTGAACCACTGCAATTATCATTTCAAAATACTTTGTCTTTATTTACTCTCAAGATCTGATGTCGAGGAAAAATGTCCCTGTCTGTCCCTACGATGAAAACTCTCGAGCACGTAGTTCATTTCATAGCAGAGTGCTTCAGCTCTTTGTTTTTTACCATTTTCAGTTGTTGCTGAAACGTCGGTTTGTTTCTTGATAGGAAAATAAGCTCGCTACGAGAAACTCTTCTGTCTGCGAATTATTAAACATAAAGGTAAAATATTGCAGACGAGTCTGTCCAAAGGAGGTGGGCGAAGTTCAAGAACCGCAACGTGAGAAAAATTTTAACCATTCACTGAATCCGATTACCCACTCCATCGGAAAATAGAGTGGCTTTTATATTCACACTATGTGAAAATCTTTTCCCACATAGGCTTTAAAAACTTTTTTAAATCTGGAAAATCTTCCATAAGAAGATTCCACTGTCATATGACAAGAATTTCAAATATCGAAGCGTTTAACATTCATATTGAAATTGATCTGTTTCTATAATAATTACGCCAAAAAGTATCCAGAACACAACGTTAAAGAAATCATAGTTTCAGAGAGTCAAAGATTTTTAAATATTTCAAAAGATATCAAAGGATATCAGATTTCAAGAGTGATCAACCCTTCGAATTATGCGAAAATAGTTCTCCCTTTGTGTTTATGAGATAAACAAATAAACGAAGAGGCTAGTCATGATCGATTAAAGCAAATCGAAACTACTTGGACAAGTGGTGCAGAGGAGAAAATATCAGACGGTATCAAGATCTTGAGTATGCCATGAAAGACAACTACAACTTCGATTATGGGAGTTAGACTCAACTTCTCAGCACTTCGTAGAGTACTTAGGACATATTAGCGGTTCCTGCAGGTTCCTAAGACGACCATTATTCGGGCTTCTACAAGATAGCCCCTTTCGTAATCCGATATTACGTTCCGGATCTTCTTTCTCGTCAGCTATACGCTTCCCTTTAGGAACTAGCCTTTGTGAAAGAAAGTGTAATGCGATTATCTCATACACCAATAGATGGATTTATGACTTATGAATAGAAAAGGTTTCCTCTTCTTATCAAAGAATTCCTAAATTATTAAAAATTCAATTTAGAAATGAGAAAATATGCAACGATAATTGTTATAGTTCTTGACATTCACAGATGGATAAATTCTTACACATACAATGAATCATCTTGAAATAAAACAAAAAATATGAGATACAGAAATTTTTTATTCGATCAATTCATATATTTCCGAATATTGTTGAATCTTACAAAATCTTGGAGCCTCGAAATAATGAAAAAGCCTTTGTGAAATTATTTGCAGTTTGGACTCAGAGCATTCCATGGTGTCTATAATGATAGAAACAAAACATTTTTATATTATAACTATCTTCGAATATTAGACCAGAGGCTTAATAATGTTTAAAAAAATATCTACCACAGAACGTTTAAATTTAAATATTGGGCTACAGCAGGTTCCAATTGTGTTTTTATGAGAACATTTGTAGCAACATTCGGCATCAGTACTGCAGGGACCGGACATCAAACAACTACGTTCTTCACTATTAACTGATGCCAAATAAAAACTCAGGCACAATACCGCGAAGAACAAAATTCCGTTTAGATTATACATTTTTTTTCAACTAAATTCGGCAGGAAGAGTATCACAGTTTATATACGTACATAATGTTTCATTATCTTATCATTAACTACATTTCTTCTTACTTGCGCAAGACATTTTTATTTACTTAATATTTATTGCTGTCTGTACTTAAAAATTCAAGGTTACAATATGAAATCACAAAGAATCGAGAAAGATAAAAAAATTATATATGTAAATGGCAATAATGCTTCTGATATAAAGACTATCTATTCCAAGATCATGTAAATAGTTGTTGTCACAATTCAAACACCGGTGGCAATGTATGTACAAAAATAATACAGTATATGTTTAACATGACAATTGTTTGCAAGTTCGTAGATAAAGAAAGATCTCAGTTTATAATCACATAGATAAATGCCAATTAAATAGCTCCCTACAAGTAAAGTCGGAAGCCAATACTTTTTAATGCGATAGTTCGTATACAGGGTACACCGTGTTTTATGCGGTTAAATACGTAAGTGATAAATTCTACGTTCAATGCGAGTTAATGCGAGACTTCGATCTTAATTCAATTGTGCTGAATACAATTGAATGCGAAGTAGAAAATTCGTATTAGATCGCATTGAATCGCGCTCAGGAGACTTTGTCTTAATACGATTGAATACCGCTTTGCGACAACCTCGCATTAAAAGTGCAAAATTTCTTAATACTTTTGAATACTTTTCAATCCAACTTGTCTTGTAGGGCTCCGTCATCAGATGACACCCGAATGTGAATATTTAGCAGAATTATTTAATGAAGTGCTTCACGCACTTCACTAAATTCACTCAAAAACGAACGACCTAATTTTCGTCATTATTACTTGGCTGGTGTCATTGTGTATGTAATTACAGTAGACCCTCACCAAGAAAGCCTGTTTTCCCCTACTCATGTATGAATGTGGGGTGTCACGCGTCGGCAGACATAAGCATGGCGTCCCGAATGACGAACGGGCTTTGTCTGCTGCCTCTCGAAGGGGTCCAAGTCGAAAGGTCCGAAAGAAGAAAATCGTATAGTTCGTTTTCCTCGTGTGAAGTTCAACATCTGACGTAATTTATTCCCTTCACCAATTCTTCCTTTATATTCCAAGTCTCTGAAAACTGTGAAACAACAGTGATATTAATATGGTCGACAGTAACCTCGAGACAAATTCCAGGCAGACATTATTAGAAGCGTCTGTTACTAAACCGGCAATGTTCTGCTGGTAGATCTCCAGCGATAATGTCCGCTTACTGTAGCCAAGTTAGAGCTGTGTAGACGAAAATTTTTAGAGAATATACCCACCTACTGACCCCAACTGTCGTAACTGTAAACACTGTTGTCTCTAGCTTGGGGCACAATGGGCTTTATTCGCAAACACGGAATCATGTGTACCCGCAAAAGCACACCCAGGGATTAGCAGATAGCGTTGAGAGACGATCTTATCACAGATATTTAGAGGTTCAGCAGCTAGGCAAAATGTGTCTTAAATGAGATCATTTCGAGGGGGAAGCGAGACGTTGCAGACAAAGGAAAAGTAATAGCGAATATCTTGATCTTGTCCCTTTACTGTATTCCACATCATGAGGGGATATTTGGCACTAATTTGTGATCTTCTATCTTCATCAAATTGGAAGCAAAAGCCACAAGATCTTATTTAGAGTCGGATCATTGGTTCAAATAGCAACTAACCGACGATGCGACATATCCAATGCTTCTCGTGATCTGATCCAATTGCTTCATCTGGCCCAACCTACTTTGACACTCGGACAAGGGTCAGCCAAACGCTATTATAACGCCAGTGGATTTTGGCCAATTCCCTGACCAGGCAAACGTGAAGTGGATAACCTAGTAGTAATGATTGTCCCTTGTCTGGATCCTAAACATTAGCGAGAGGACTAATCAGATTACGAGAGACTGTAGGGGTCGCATACATTTTTATGATTCTGGGTATATCCATTCCATGTTACCTTGAATACTCGATTTTTCCAGACTGCACCAGCGGAATTGAGATTAAAGATTCAAGATTGAAAATTGGAGACTTATCTGCCACTCACTTTGCATCCACGGAGGATCAAGTGCTTTTCAATTAGAGCATCTGCCGAGATTGAAATCGATTTAGCTGGGTTTCAGATCCTCTTTTAAATAAATTCCTTTATAATGAGATTAATTAATCGCCTTTGTGAGCTTCAAAATAAGGCATGCTTGCTTATTTGAATAGCAATGATTAAATATTGATTAGAGAATGAAAATCCTCACCACAGTTGTAAAGGGATGATTATTTGTGATGATTTTTTGCGTCTCGAGTACTTGACAAAGAGCTTTGTCAAAAGATTCGTTGAATACTGATTTTCCTGACCAGTACAGCCCGGGGTATAATATGGGTTAAGACCCCAGGCTGTCTCGACTTGGGGTGCGTCATTATTATTCACACGATGCCCTCACAACTCTGATTAATGATGGAGGCAGAACTTGTATTCGAGTTGAAATCAGTCAGGGGCGAAAGGAACTTTGCGTGCTCTTAAACGGAATCACGTTAATACCTGTTGTATCTCAGGGCCAAACTCACGTGTGGGGCGAAGACATTGAATTAATCGTCATTAGGAAACGAGCGCAAGTTTAGGGCTGAGTTTACTCTTGAGTACGAAGGACAGCTCTCCCTCTCATCATTAATAACGATTTCCCGGAGGGCGAACCTTGTATTTCTAGAGAGACTGTGGACAGATGAACGTTTTCTACTCTAATCGATTCCGATAAGAAATTGTCAGACACCCTGATTTGTAAAAGAGTGCTAATCAGCCAAATAGAGTCTTGGAAAGCCATAATGTCATAATTATTTTTCAACCTCTGTTTACGATACAGGCTTCGAAGTGGCTTGGATTCAGTCGGATAGGGAAAGCTTTCAACCTTGTTATTCCAAGAGAGAAATCACTGTATTTTGATAAATGAAAAAATGGATTCTGGTCATCTCAGTAGTTTCATATGCAAAACTTCCGGGTCTGAAAAGAGCAGGTCGTTACAGGGAACATTATTCTCTGTTATTTAAATACGCTAAGTCACGGTCACCGGATTCATCCCCTTCTCAAGACTATTTCAATCATCAATTTTCGCCCAGAGAGTGATGCCTTTGCATGCAGTGACCTCTCTTAACCCGAGGCCTTTTGTTACTGTCAATGGGCAGAGTCAGCTGACTACTGGGGAGTTAATTACGCCGAAGGGGTTGAAGTCTCAAGCTGGTATTTCTGACTTATTATAAATGAATTTGAGAGATTAGAATGGATTCAGAAAATCGAGGGGAAGACGAAAATTGGCTCTAGAACGAATTAACGATACACAAAGGATGAGCTAGGATTATGCGAAGGTTTCGTGCTTATTCGAATTTGTCGTTTTAAGATTGATTTTCTTAATAAAACAGAAAGGGTTGAAATATGATTTAAAGGTAAAAATAATAGGAATTTAATTATAAATAAAAGGAATTTAAGAGTAGAAGAAAGGAATGAGTAGCGAAAGTAGGGAAGGGAATTTACAAGTAAAACACTTGTGTTCAAGGTCTGCTGCGTTTGATTCCCGCAAGCTACTAAAAGACCTCTTCGTTGATCGTTAAGTGCGGTCATTAGCTGACAGAATCCACCCCGAAATGTTTCGCGTCGATTTGTTTCGAGACACTTCTTTCTGAGAACGACCTACGATGGTTTTATGCGCGATAAAGTCATCGAAAAAGGTTGTGTAACAAAGGGAAAGGAGGAAAATGCTAGGAGACAAAGTGTATTTTGTTTCATCCATTAGGAATCCGACACAGATAATGTTACAACTTATCATTTAGAACGATCTGTATAAAAAACTACGTCAGGAGGCCAAAATTATTGAATTCACCGCATAAATATTAAACACCAACTTGAATATTCATTTTTTGGGTGAAGTTCCCGCAAGGTACCCATCACAAATAAAAATGAGTCAATTAAAAAAGGAGTCGTCGTAAAGTTGAAAAGAAAAGTCCACGGTCCTTGAATGCAAATTGTAAGGCTGTAGTTTTAAATGAGAGAGGCTTAAAAGAATCTTCTCCTGTCGACAATTTGCAGGTAATATTATGCAGAACATTTAGGGTATTACGGTTCTCGAGGTGGTAATGCCTCGTATGTATGCGCCGGGGTATGTCCGGACATTTGTTCCCTTGAAATGTAACAGCAAGCGCCAAAGCAGGCAAGGTAGCCCAGCAACTTTCTGATAGTATGAAATTGTCTCGTCGCATTCCAGAAGCTTGTCTCCAGGATTCACATGCTTTGGGCTCCAGCCCATAGCATTAACGTCTGCCATAGCAAACATTCATTAGAATTAAAATTTCAGTTCAAATGTAATTTCAGCCCTTAAAGCCCAAATGGGACACAAAATTTGACAATTCCATTGTATTAATTTTGTTCAGTGTAATTTTCTTAATTTATAGAGAAAAACTGAGTCTTTGGGATTAGGCGTCAATAATAAATGAACACAGACGTTGGGTATTAATCCTCATAAACGATGTAGTTGTAGTCTACGGAAAGGAAGTTTCTTTGAACTCTGGGGCTAAGGACCGGTCACACGAACAACGTTTTATTATTTATAAATGGAAGACGGGTCGAGTCAAATGCGGGAAAACACGATGCGTAATGTTTGAATCATTGAAGAAGTGACTTGAAAATGTATTGGGAATTCGACATTTATGTTGAGCTGTGAGCCACTGGAGAAGTGTTTTACAATCTTTCTAAATTATACCACAACGAGTATAAAAAGTAAATAGTCTCTAAATGTAAACTAAAACCAACTTTTCTGCCTTAGACAATTTTTCTTTCACTTCTATTGTTTCAATTGTACTTTTCGAGAGTGGATTTCATGAACAAAAAAAGGAGCCACGATTTCCCCTTGCCATCTTTATTTCATGAGAAAAAATGAATGTTCAATGGTCCGGAAACATGAGCTAGGTACCAGAACAAACTAGAATTCTCTGACTTTTTTTTAGCAAAACTATGTTCTTTGGTCATTTGATTAATGTATAACATATAATAAAGGGAGAATAGCAATCTTAACTTATTTGATGAGATAAGTAGAAATAAGTAGAAGCATGTTACTTTTTTCAAGTTCTTTATATCGATTCTAGCTGAAATCGAGCATTACATCCATTCGTATTGCGAAAGACGTTAAATTTCGAAGGGGAGCGGGGGGATACCTTTCAACAAAGTAAAACCCCATTAGAGGATATATAGTTCGTTCCGCGCTATGCTCGATCGACGACACCGGTTCGGACCCTCGGACCGCCCTTATTTTTTCACATCAAAGAGGAAAGCTTCAACCTGCCCTTTTCGTTTCAATGTCCAGCATTTGATCTCCTTCCCTAACCTCTGGGCGTGCTTTTACGATCGGCCAGCACCCACCGAAACATGTAAATACGAGTTAGATCCCTTTATTTTATGTACACTAGCTACCATTTCATTTTACGAAGGGGCACGAATCCTTCGTCTTAGGTTTTCGATCTCCTCCCCCTGCCTATTTAAACTCTCTATACGGATTATTTCACATAAGAAATACAAGGCGCTTTATGGCGTCCAGTTTTATGAGAGGAAAGCTTTTAGTAATATTTTTCTTCGCGATTCGTCATGGGACAGCGAGCGTTCTGCTCGCTAAGCTGATTTCAACAGTAGGTTGGATTTTAAACAGGCAACGTTAAATTTGCTATTGATAGAATTCAATAAATTTATCTAGAATTTCTTTGTGGAAGTTAGAAAGGTTTATTGAAAAATGAAATATTTTTGAATACTGCTTCAAGAGGAATTATTGATGAAAAGATGCTCAAAAGCGTGTATGTAGTAAATGAGCTGCAAAGACGAGCTTCAAAGTTTCTTTTGACCTTTACTTCTTGAACACTTTACGGTCTACGAAGGATGCATACCAAAGCAGCTTGTTTTGCATGCCGGCAATTTTCTCAGTGGACCTTCGAAATAACGAAACAAAGTCTCAAGAGACTTTATACTTCTTCTTGTCGCCTACTACCCACTTTACTTAAATTGAGGGCCCGAATGCAATGACGTCCTATAAAATTTGGGCAAGCAGCGTTGGCCCCTGGGCAGTGTTTAAAAGAAGTTTGGAAATAAATATTTTAAGCTACATATTTTGATAGAAAATTATGTAAAATATATATCTTAAAATATTGATTTTAAAACTTTTTTTAAACACTGCCGAGGGGCAAAGGCTGCTTGGCGAAACAAATTTATAGGTCGTTACTGCATCCAGGCCCTCAATTTAAGAGCAATTTACATTTTCCTTTCAATAATATTATTATATGCTTTAATAAGCATACTTTTTTTCATTTAGCAATATTTAATAAATAACGGAAAACAAACGGATATGGGATAATGGATTACATCACGACTTGAATTTGATCAGGGAACATAAGTCTTCCCTTAATGAAACGATTGTATCGAATTACTCGATCCAATCATTTTCATCCGAGAACCCGTGCAAATTCACATCGAATATTGTTTACGTAATCATAAGGTGAACCATGCTTAGAGTGGGTGTAGAAACCTTTAAAACTCTCCTTAACATCAAGAACCTTCTAGAATATCAAAGGTATTATTTTGCGAATATAATCAAAAGGTTGAAAGCAAGGCGAAAGTGAACATCCGCTTTAAATTATATATACTACAGTTCATTGAATGTTGAAAGTAAAGTCTTAATTAGGATCATCGTCTGATAGAAAAATGTAGAAATTATATACTTTAATCAAATACAAAAACAAAATAAATCAATCCCATTACCACCCATAGAGTAATATCACTTATTCATTATAATAAATAAATGTTTCTGTAAAGATAAAATCTGTAATAGTTTTAAAGTAGCTCTAAGAGCTTACCTTTGAAACAAGAACATTTATTTTAATAGGTTCTCAACCTCTGAGTGTAAAGAGCAGCAAAAACTGGTATTTACGACATTTACTATTCAGCTTATAGTGCTAATGTGATTTATATTTTCAACTGTGAGCATCCTAGTTTTCTATTGCTTGTTACTGAGATTAATACCATTGCCTTGGATTTATAGGTTCTCCGTTTATTGGCATGGCATGCTCTTAGCCTCTGCATGTGGTAATTGGTTAAGCTAATTGGTACGGACGATTATTGGTAGGCTCAATATCGTTTTGGGCGTGTAACCAAGGGGTGATTATTTCCTGTCACGAGGTAATGATGCTCGCTTACAGGAAAAAGATTCTGCAGATTGTCTTATGTGGCGAATCACTGGGGGTAATGTTGGAAAATTAGGGGAGCTTGAAAGTACGATAAATTCAATTATGCTGTGCCATCAAACGTATTTTTACTCTCGATTAAACTGAACTACTCAACAAAATTGAGGGGAGAGTTTCCCTCGCTTAATAGGTGAAATGCCCTCTTAATACTTACATTCTTGAGTAATAGGATCCTGTCTTATTTTTCAGTTTGTCGGAAACACGTATTTACTTATAGTATTTGGTATTATTATTATTAATTATAATTAATTATGATGACATTCAATAGTATTCTTTAGCATAACGTGTCATTGAGAAATTTTCATTACATTTTGTTTGGGGGGATTTTCCTCATAACATTTGCTTACCCCTAAAGTCAGCACATACGTTTTCATTCGCGATGGTGAGTAACAAAGTTCCAGACAATAAATTCAGCAAAGCATCTCACAAGGTAATCCTATATTCTTACTAAGCTCATGGGATGACAGCTCGACGAAAATGCTCTTGACATAAATTAAGATGAATTTCATCCACTCTTTGCGCCAGAGCTTCTTTTTCACGAAAATGAAAGAGAGTTATTATTTTTCGTCAAATGTAGGGTAGAGGGTCAGGCTGACCTGTAACGCAATTGGTAATTGATATTTTCGAGGGAAGGGACAAATATAGAAAAATAAGGAAGGACAATCCACAGGAGAAATTTGTAACGCCCTGCAATTATAATGATTATAATAATTATCTGATTAGATAATTTAGGATGATGTTAAAGTTTGTTGAATACGATTAGGTACTCACGATTACGTCCAGTCTAATTATGCACTTGACGGTACTACCAACTGTAATAAACGGCTGTCCATGTTGTACTATATTACTGTCGGGCACTCGACGATACATTGTAAGGGGAGGTATATGGTATAGTGAAAGGGATTGGACGGGATGTGGTCGACGCTAATGGTATGTGTACCATAAACGCGAGCAGTGTCATATGTGCCATGGTGGTAAGCATGGAGTTCATGTTCAGGGTTGTGGCTTCATTTCATGTAGGTGCATGCGTCTACTGCAATTTCTTATAACGGTTACGTAAATAGATAAAAAAAATCTAAAAAATATAAAATCTCTTTTCAACTCAAATTATTCAAGTAGAAACATTATTACACGGGATGCTCGAAATACAGGGAGCTAAGTACAGTAATTGAGGTGATACCTGGAAAAGCGGATTTTTTTTATCGCAAAAAATATAATTGGAATTGCAAATTATGAAAAATTAAATTCTTGTTACGAGAGCTATCATTATTATACACAGTGTGGTAAAGTAAAATGAGACTTGCGTGTAAGCTTCTGGATTCGAAGTATATATTTTCGAGAAATTACTCATTATTTGTTGGCAAAATAAGATATTTAGTAAGTGAAAAATCCAAGTTAAGAGCTGTAAAAAGCCACACGTTGAATAACCTGAAGTTCGTTGACCGGTAAAAAAGTCATGTCTCCAAACTTTCTCCAGTTATTTATTACGCGTCGCGGTGACCGATACCATCTCAGAAACATGAAATTCGATTATGGCTCTTGATGTTGGCTTCTGGGATTCCACCTGTCGCTATACCGGAAAGTTCTGACGTTTTCGCGTTGCCATTGTCGCGTTATCCGGACTGAAGTCTAATAAAGTTTGCAGAGTTTGTGCAGCCAAGTAGAAAATATGCTTCTTTTACAGTATAATTCAAAGAGCAGCATCACATGACACATTAATTACATATTTCTTCAAATTTTCATTAAATTTTACTTTTCACCTTTAAAGAATTTATCGCAGTCTCTTGAGCAATTTAGAGTGTATATATGTAGTGTGATCATAAAAGCATATTAAAGCGTTTCCACTCGGTTTCCACATTACAGAGAACTGCGGTAATAAGCAGTAACGCGGCGTACTGGCAATTTCAACTCTCTATAGAATGCATGTTATTGCACGTACCTATCATCGTGTAAACGTCGCCAAGATTTTCTGCTGCCACAGTAAGTAATTGCATTTTACCATACCTCTGTGTATGGTAACATGTGCAACACTAAAATGTGAAATTTATATATGCGAATATATTTACACATCTCAGTGCATTAAGCTATTGTATAAAATGGAAGACAATATATCCTGGGAAATTATAATATTAGATAGATGTCAATAATCGGCTAACATGAATTGGAATCATCAAAATTAGAAAAAATATCCTAAAAAATGTATCTATATAAGCAATAGTTCTGCATTTCTCGATTTATTCTTGGTTGAGAAGCGAATCGTGACGGTGTTGGTGGATTGGTTGAGTGGTTGTGTTGGTTCGAGAGAACGTCTAGCAGACCTTGAACCGCCCTTTATCTAGCCACGTCAAGGACTTTGCAGTTGCAAGGCGAGGTAAATGCTTCCTCGACTGCCTGATGTCTCACCAATTCTACATGATGTCTGCCCCCATGTCACTCCAATGTTCTCTGCATCTCGTGGAAAAGCTGTTTGTCTCTACCTTCAAAAATCCGGAAAGTGTCAATACATGTCATTGTCATTATCATTTTCATCGTCATTGTCGATTGGAGTTTCAATACACATAGAATTTTGAATAGAAATGATTGTCTAAATACTAGAAAATGAAGATAGTACAAATCAAGTAGAAATGGAGAGTCATAGTCAGACATTAGTGCAGAGACGGCTGTCTATTTTAAAAGCGTCCTCAGCATTCAAGCTATCGAAACCAACTTTTATCCTGGAGATTTTTTATGATATTTTAAAAGCTTCATAAGCAAAACAGTTGAAGGTTAATAAAATAAAATAAGGAAAAACGTATACCCTACAATAATTATCGTATCTAACGACTTTCATAAAATTTGATAGTATCATAAAAGAATGTCAGAGTCAATTTGGAAATTGATTCAGTTTTGAATGTATGAATATAAGGAAGAAGAATCTTGAGGGTAGATGGTTTTGTAATGGGTTTGCCATTATGTAGACGTCGGTTACTCTGAGTTCGAAAGTTACGTAACGAGTTGTCTGGCCCGCAGCCGTGACCTCGATCCCAGGTTCTGACTTCGACTTGGAAGGCGACATCAACCTCAACGGCGCGCGCACTTTGCAATACCCTATAGTCCTATACACCTTCTCTTCCTTCTCTTCTCAACCAATAACATCCTGACAAAAGCCTCCTGTAGACAAAACAACTACCTCGACACCAGGTACTACAGAATCTTTGCTCATATATACTTATCAGAGCTTTAAGCTCGACTGCACTTCAAGCTGAGGTACCGTTGCTTATTCGATTCGACTTTATGTAAAGATCTATTCAAGACTCTCAAGCTTTTATACATGCCATCAAAGTTATACCAATAATCGATCTTGTATGATTTTCACACTCAAGGAAACAGTTCCTGGTTGTTTCAGAATTGAATGAGCACAAAGCATGTATTGAAATCTATTGAAAATGTATTTCCAGCTGCTTCCATAATAACACAATGTCTTTTAGAACGGCTTACTGAATTACTTTAGATTATATTGAAGTGTTTTCAGGTGAGACGGATGAGATAACCATAATTGGTGGGAAAAAGCTGTAAAATATCCATTTTTTTATAGGAGAGATTCTACTTCCACTGGAGTAAGATAGGAAAGACATAACTATATTTAAAATATAAAATATTTTATGTAGAATTCACTTCAGTGTTCGCAGAAAATAAAATTCTGAAGTATACCTTATCCATATACGTTAGGTCGTCTGTTGCGCATCACTGGTACATGGTATGGTTCATATACTATGGTTTTCCGTCGACCTTATCAGTACTCAAATTTTTACCGATATTAGACCTTTGCTTATTTCGTTTTTAGGATCCTGAGGTGAACTTCATTGCCTCAAGAGGACGCCGCTTCTGGAACGGCATCTACTGACAAATAACTATTAAAAATAAATGTATTTGTGCTATACAGTACTCATTATTCAGTGTGTATCAAAATTTCTTTCCGATAAATAAGAAGTCAATGATGTAGATAGAGAAGTCAATTTCATAAGCTTTTACGATGGAGCTGTCTATCAATTATTCTTCTTAGATATTTTATTTCACGACCCATGACCCTAACCTGGTCTACATTACCTTGAAGGTATATTTTACCTCCATCGACGAAACCTTGAGGCAGGCTACTTGTTCTTATATGAAGGTGTGTGACGGATATGGGGTTTTCCTACACGAGCACAAGTTCTTCCTACGCTTTCGATTAGACACCTGTAGTCCTATATACCTCGGGTCCGGCAATAATTTTGTGCCGCCCCACTAGCGCGTCAGATGCAATCAGCCCCACGGGCTTTTATTTATTTATTTTCCTGCCTCTCTCAAGCGTTACTAATTATCCCCGATTGCGATAAACTATCGAGATACTGGCTTAAGAATGCTCGCACTGTTGCGAAAGCAATATCCCTCAAGCTATTCTTCTCTTACAATGTGTTCAACTTAAAGATCTACCAATGGCAAGGATGAAGAAGAAAGCTTTTTACTAAAGGCTTCGCTGCTTAATTTATTCCAGTATAGAAGATATTCCTGATATTTTATTTAATGCAAAAATGACCAAATCTTATAAAATTAATGGACATTCCCAAATTCAAACAACAAACCGATTAGTAGAAACCCTGTTTCACAATCGGATAAAATAGTCTGATTTTGTCACTGCACAGAGAACTGGGGGCTATTACTCTGCAAGATATTGAACTATGAGACTGGATATCTATTTTCATATCCATAAATACTGGTTCAATTTTGAAAATGAAAAGAACCAATACATTTGCTTGTTTGGGAAATACATAGAGGCTCGAAAAGATCAGAGATTGAACGACATCCCGTACTCGGTGGTAACCAGTATATATCGACAATTTCCGGAGCTTCTGTGAATCCACGTGGAGATTGCACAGAGGGTTTGAACAAGGGTAACACGTGGGATGGGTAATGGTGGTTCATATCAGTCCTGTACACTCCAGCTCGGGCAATGCCAACACGATAGCACAATGAGTTACGTTGATACTACCCTCCCCCTCCGGTGTTAGTACTTTGCATACTAGTATTCGTAGAACTTCCAATTTAGTGTGTATTGAGAGTCCCTATAGAGGTTGAGTTACTTCTAATTTTGTCTAAATCGAATTGAAATTCTCTATAATCCCAGTTTCCGTATACTTATCAATCACTGTATATTCAAACTCATCCAGATAGAATTCCTCTACTTCGTAATAATCCTGAATCTTACAAGATGACTTAGCTAGTTACGTATGTATAAAGAAAAGGAAATGATGATGTTAAGCAAATCCACTCAGTCAATTTCCATATTACAAGTGCAACAAGGTCTATAAAATGACAGAGATCACTGATAACTGATTACTGGGAGAGATCAGCACTTGTCATTCGTTTTTAAAGGAATTTGCATCAGATTCTGGGAAAGGAATCAAGTCAAATGGACACTTGTTATACGAGTTGCATCGGCAAGCTGGACACCTCATTGGTCAACGTATAAACATAAATTGTAAGCTTAAGTGGTCCGTAATCATTCATTATTTATACGGCGGCGCACACGCTCAAGGTAATAGCCGTGCCCGACATAAGTACACCCTTAGAAGGTATATTTATGAGTAAGAATATAACGAGTATGTTCCTGTTCTTCCGACATCTGTGGAATGACCCAAGGATCTCTCGACTTTGGTTCAGGTATGCGGGCATGCGTTTATTTTATCCTTTCACATTATCCACAGCGGCATTCTACCACCAATTGTCTTTATCCATCCGAGAAAGTAGCCGTTCGACGCATACAAGAAGCTGCGACGCAAGTCATAACCGATTTAACCCAACGCCTCTGTTATTACACGCGAAAATCTCGTTATCGCGCTTATTGCGCCATGTGCATTTTATTTCATTTGAGAAAGGACTTTTTAGTTTACTTTTGCTCTTTTCTTTGTAGATTTAACAAGTTTGATATATTCGGAAATTGATGAATGATTCATTTTCTTGAGTGTCTTTCCTGTTTAGTTTTACTTAACGTATAAATGTTTACTTTAAGGTGAAAACAGATGTGAAGATATTTTATGCCTCTTTAAGTCTTTTATTTAATTTTTGAATTACACACATCCGTTTAATTACAATTTTGATAGCACAGTTGTTTACTTTGATAAAATCATGTCACACTTATCTGATTTCGCTTGTATTGCATGTGCAATCGTACTTAAAGCTTTTCTCTCGAGTTTTCCCTTATAAACGTATGAATCATGGTGATAAATAGACTATACAACAATCTTAAGAAAGCCAAAGTTCCTCAAATTGAAGTGTGAACTTTAATCAGAGTCTACCGATTTTAATAATGTTCTTCTTGTTACGCAATCGTATATATATGTTGGTTTTGTGTTTCTAGAAGATTTCAATATATCTCAATTCTAAATCAAGTGGAAATTCCGATTATTAATAATATGAGATAATTGATAACGATGCGCGATAAACCTTTAATCAGGAACAAAGTCAGACAGATAACGAGGCATTCAGGTGTAGATTTTATATATAACGGTCAGACAATTGAAGGCGGGAGAGTGGTGGGCGATGATGATTGGAGAAAAGAGAATTATGTGTCAATTTTTGTTAGTTTGTTTCTCATTTGTGTTAGTGTCAAGTTTTGTTGAAGGTGAGTTCTTCAAAGTTTTCAAAGTTCTGCAGAGTTCAGTGGTAAATTTATTGTGAAAAAAGAAGTGCAGGTGTTTTAGGAAATTAATTGATTTCAGAAATGTAGAATAGAGAATAAAAATTTCATTTCGAAAATAATTGATACAATTAGTATTGCTTTCCGGTTTTCCAAGAAGAAAAAAAGCAAAAATTAAGGTTGTACTTGCTTCACTCTTTTAATAAGACATCAAACTTTTCGAAGCAAGATTGTATCGATTATTGCCATTGGTTTAAGACATATTGCGGAGAAGCAGACAGCGTCTTCAATCATGTTTTATTACCTTTCGACGTATAGTGTACAACTTCAACTATATCGACGTTGTCTTGCATAAAAAAACATAAGTTCATAATTCATACTTATATAAATTCAGAAAATCATCGAATTTGAAAGAGGAAGTTGGCCTTTAATCAACGCTGAGATATTAACATTGTTATATCAATTACAATTTTCTCCTAAAATTTCACAAAATCTTTCAACAATCATAAATATCCTTTGAAATTTAAAATATTAAAATATACAGCAGTTCCGTTCTTTATATAATTTTTAAGAGCCTCTGTAATCTTTTAAAGAAAGATTATCAGAAATTATATTCAAAGGCGACGTTTCGAGATACTATATTGGACTGGTTTGGAATTGCACAATACCTTTATTGCGTGTATTCTAATGAAAATTTATGAAATTTAAAGACATAAGTTTCCATTAGGCTCTTTTTAAATTTTCTTTGTATGTAGGGAGTTCAATATATTGTTATGATTATTTAATATGTCCTCAGAAATCAGTTACATATTTGATATGTGGGTTAAGAAATCGAAAGCTATATCAGTAGGTGGTATCTGTGAATTATTTGAAATTAAAGAGCCTTGGAAAAATTATGCAAGTTTAAAAGAAAGTCAGTTTGTACATTAAATTTGATTTATTTATGATCTTATTATTTTTCATTGTTCAGATTATTTTTATATGATATTGATATTCGATAATCACTTCTTATCATGAACGGAAATGTCGAAATTGTAATTGTGAAGATAATGAATCGATAAGAACGTTACTATATATTCTCTTTTAGTATGTATTAGTTAATTGAATCCTAGATTTTTAGGAACTCATCAAAACTGAGTTAAAAACAATTTTAGATCTAGTCTATCATCAATAAATGAATCAACAGTGCTGAATAAATAGTAGAAATTGTTATTACAGGAGCTCAAAATATTACAAATGAATTAGAAAAAATTGTGGAGATTCGATCGAATTTAGAGGGGCGAATAGTAAATGGTTCGGAAGCCTATTTGGGTCAATTTCCACAACAGGTAATTAATAAAGAGAGTATTATTCTTATCTTTATTTAGATTTAACAAGCTACACGATTAGAATGTATTTGCAAAATATTATCACCTAAATTAATTACTTACCAGGTTTCCTTGAGAAGACATTGGAATAATGCACATTTTTGTGGAGGAAACATTATAGATCCGAAATTTATTCTGACTGCAGCACATTGTATGTTTCAGTGAGTTAATGCTTTTATATTAAAAGAATTGTACCCAAAGAGACTAAAAGACAAAAAGAGTTTATAAACTTTAAATCATGAATAACATCTGAATAAGTAATTAGCCGAGCATGTAATTTCAGATGAGATAATTCACACACGATCAAGTGATGTTACAATCTCCCTGCATCAAAGTATGTACGATTATTTGAGCTAAGATTCCGCCATAATTATATCGCGTGAAGCGACTTAACAGCAAAGTATCCGGTTTGGAGTTTAATAGAGCTAATTATTGTAATGAGTTCACTTTTTGTCAAAGTTGGGATATTAATTAGTATACATTTATAATTAAAAGTAATACAAAAATTTATGTTGATTTGTGTATTTGAGGAAAAGATGATAATTAGAAACAATAAACAGTTTTTATTTTAACTGTAAATAAAATTTGTATTTACAGAAATGGGGCTAAAATAAAACCAGGGTCAATAAAAGTGGTAGCTGGAAATGTGCTTTTACAAGGTGGATCGACAACTGAACAAAAGAGAGATGTTAGAAATATTATTTTACATCAATTCTACAATGATCAAACTTTGGAAAATGACATCGCACTTTTGGAAGTATGTAGATTTTAAAACTGTACTCTATATAAATAAACTACATAAATTTTATTTTTTAGCTTGAAGAGCCATTCCATCTATCTGAAGTTGTAAAAGTTGGAAAAATCCCAGCAAAACCAATAAAGTCATTTACTTTATGTCAAGTCGCTGGTTGGGGATATCCGAGCGATGTATGTATTTAAATGGTGCAATATAAATAAAAAAAAAAGTGTATAAATCGTTCTACAGTAATAATTCTTTTAGAGAAAGTAGTAGCAATTAAAAAAAAAATTTTTTTCAGGATGTTGAAGTAATCAGCAACGAATTAATGTTCGTCGAGCTTCCTCTCCTCTCTCAGGAAAAGTGTAGAGAACTTCTTCATGAAGTATCCTTAGTTCCTGATGGAATGATTTGTGCAGGATATGAAGAAGGTGGAAAAGACGCTTGTAGGGTAAGTAATAATAATAAAGTGAAGTTTTCTCATATAACAATTATAAGTATTATAAATAATTTAATAGATATTACTTCAAAAACTTCATTTTGAAGAACTGTAAAGAATTTTTAGATATACTATAAATACTTTAAGGGTTTTATCATTTTTACTGACTACAAATATTTTTTAGGGTGACTCTGGTGGTGGATTTCTGTGCAACGATCAATTAACTGGTGTTGTTTCTGGAGGAAAAGGATGTGGAAACCCAGGATTCCCTGGATTATACGCGGATGTACATTTTTACAAAAAATGGATAGATTCCACTATTTTAAGAATGAAACTCGGCAATTCTCCCTTCTATCCATTTCAAAAAGGTAGTGGGTCTTTCAATTTTCCAAACATTTTCTGTCTCGTTTCTTTATTGCTTTCTACATTCTTGCGTATCTTGTAAATAATGAAGATTATTTTTTAAAATATATTTCACTCGACTTTTAACTGATATTTTACTCTGTGCCGAAAGATTTGGCTTTCTTTTCCTTTCCATCTCTTCAAATTTGATATATATAAAAAGTAAAGAGAGATCTGAGGGCGTTTCAGACTTTTATGAGGGTGGACACTTGGACAGCCAATGCTCAAATGGATGGCACCAAGGGGCCAAAACGACAAGAGGAAATGTCCATTTATCAATTTACGTCTCTGGTGCATTGCAAAATTAGTAAAGTGCAAAAATCTAATACAATTTTTCAATATTTGTCAGAAAAGATTATGTCCAAAACCTTTTCAAGGTTTCAATTTTTTATCAAATTAATTACTTTTTTGGAGGCTTTTTAAAGATCCAGACAATTTTCTTGCGATGATGTATTTGAAAATTGACAAGATTATAATATTATAATATTCAGTTTTATTTGAATATATTTTATCAATAATTCTATTCAGCTTTATGTGAATACAGAGAGTATAGAGAGTGGAGAATTCATTTTACTTGCGGTTTCTGCATAGCACGCTGCGTCCATTAATATTTTCGTATATCCTGGAATCGTGGTTTAACGTCTCGGTGGTTAGGTGGTAACTCCCGCGAAATGTAACCAGAGGCAGCCTCTAAAAAGCAAAAAAAAAAATGCAGAGGAATCTCTTTGAAGTTGAAAAAATCTGAACATTCGTGTATTTTTAGGCATAACTGTAAATTAATTTAGATCTTATTTCAATTTAAATTCCGAATAAATTTCCTGTTCTTTTTTTCCCTTTTCCTCATACTCATGAACCAATGAATTCACTTTTTCTTTTTTCGAATATATCCGTTATTAACTTTTAGAGAGGTTTCATCAAATTCGCTACAACCGCAATTTCGGTTGAGGATTTCCGGTCAAGAAAGTTGAAACTCGAGGGATGCGACATACAGAGGCTTATTTTTACGAGATTCCCCGTTAATGCGAGCCGCAGAAATTCCTTTAAATATCATAAGTTGACGTTTGTTGTCAATCTTTTTAATTCCAAGATCGAATACAAATTTATTAAAGCTTCATTTCCCTCCGCTTCCAGTATCGAGTGAAAGCTGGGTCTTTAGGGGGTTTTAAATATATTAAAAGTTTACCTTTTTCCATAGCAAAATGCGGATAGGAAGCTGAATGCTGAAATCGCGAGTTAAAAGTTGTGCGAACAAGCGTAAAAGAGCGAGGGTTGCGAGAGGAGATTGCATCTAACTTATGAAAACTTTCCTCTAATTATTCCTCCTTGATGGAGAAATGAGGGAGAGAATTTGTATACAAATCTAAATAAATTTTCTACCTTGAAAAAAGGTATTGAGACGATTAAAAGGGCTTCATGTTTAAAAAAAATATATATTTACTGTAAATACACTATTAATATTGCAAGGGCAATTAATAATATTCAAATCAATTTTAGGACGTTCAAGTAAAATTTTTTTTTAATTATGGGATTTTAAGAAAACTATAAAACTATTGATCTCAAAGCTATCAATAGTAAGGCACCGTTATATAGGACCTTTAATTGTTCATCGTATGCCTAATTACCCTATTATTCGACTTGTCGGAAGCTTCGGAGAAAGAGTTTTGTGAATTGCTTTTCGTCGACTTCTGGAATTGGAAAAAGCAGACGAAAAAGTTTAAATTTGCATAATAATGGAGAAAGCAATATGTATGCAAAAAGTAACCAGCTGCTGCTCTTTTTCAGTAAAGAAAGGAAAATTTTCAGCAAATCTGTCGATTAAAATTTACTTTTATGTAAAAATACGATGTTGCAATATATTATTAAATCTTGTCTTCACTCAAGATTTATTAATCAAACTTCTTCAAGACTCATTATCAATGAATTTTCCGCGTCATTAGATTATAATGGATCTGGCGGCTGCAAGGAAAATAGTCTGCTGGAGTATTTTTTTTATTTTTGTTTTGTCTGCTATTCTGCTGTAGATGAGAAAAGTCCAAAATATGATGGGCAATGTTTGGACGGAACTTTCACCCTTGCGTAGGGTTAAAACTCTCTGGTAGTGCTTTCTCTCGTCGAGATCGGGACACATGATTGATCGATATTATTTCAATAACATTACAAAGCTGTTTTTCCACGAATCACCGTCTGTCTACGCTCATAACGTTTTGGACTGTAGAATCGAAAATTACAGAGTTAAAGCCCTGTTACTTAATTTTAACAGAAATTAAACCCTTTACAAGTTTTGCTAAGACCCATTAAGTCTTACAATTAGATGTCTAAAAAACAGCTAAGATTTTGACTCGGGATTGCCGCATAGAAAACCGCGGAAGAGATTTTATCGAAGAAGATAATTCATTCCAAAAGAGCTAATCGATAAGGATTTTATTGAGTCAATTTTGGTTCGATATCCTTTATCTTGTCTTTTCCGTGGGCGATGCAATTACTTAAAGTAGCCAAAGTCCCGCACCCGACGTCGGATGAAAAACGCGAGCTCGTTGCTCCGTCGGCGGTTGCGCCACTTAAATCTCTGTCATTTATCAGCTCACAACTTTTAGTATGCGTATATATGTATTGTGTATAACTTCGCTTAAATCGTGCATCCGTGAAAAATGTGTCGGAAAAGTCGTGAAGCTACGTTCTTCTTTTACGACCCCTGTACTCACCACTCATGTTGGGGACTTTAGGCCACATATGCATACAAAAATACCACATTTCGCTACATTTTTGTACCTCTACTGCAGCGCACAGATTTAAAGCAGCAATATTTCAGCATTTGCGTCCGAAGCTGGATCAAGACAAACTGATGCTCACCCTTGGCAAAATTTCGAAAATATACATACCTTCTGAACTTTAATACAAATACCGGTATATTTTCTGATATGAAAATCATTTTGATTAAATATTTCGATTAAATATTCAAATTTATGCAACGGACTTCAGTGTTTTTATATGCAAATGAAAAATTTTATGAACGAAATACGAATATTTAAATCTAATTGTCTCGCCAAATTATCGCTGGTTATTTTCCAAGGCATTTAAACTGCATTTAAATTTACATTTCAGTGGAAACAATTGTGTGTATTTCATTATATGCTTTATAATTATTGTTGAATGAATTATTTTCATTTGTATTGTTCGCTTTCGCTGTAATTTAAATTATTCCGAAAGAAAGCACTTTGAGAGCAAAGTATTTATTATTTACTTATAATTTTGTCATTTCTTTAACCTTGGCGTATGAATGTGTCCATTATGGAATTTTAAGCTCTGCAGTCTGTGAATTGCTTCTAAATTCAGACGAAGCATTTCACCGACCACATGTAACGGAATATGGTTCAGTCGAAATTTATTTCCTTCGACCCTCTTTTCATGTTGTACTTGAACTGGTGAAATATTTAGGCTCGACACAAATATTCAAAGGCGTTATAAAATAAAAATTCCGCAAATGCTATTTAGGTCATTTTTTCGTAATGACTGATTTTTATTTCGAGAAGACAAAGATTTGTTTGTTGAAGAAATAAGAAAACAAATTAAATATGCAAAGAATGTCATTAAAAATAATGAATCATTGTTATTTATTTTTCTTTGTTAATTCTCGGACTATAAAAATACAAGTAAAATTGTTATTCATTATATACAATATCAAACAAATGGCAGGAACTAAATGATGTTTTTTCCTTTTTTTGCACTTAGGGTCTTTGAAATGTGAAACTCGACTAAGTTCTCAGCATAACCGAATTATAATCGAGTTTAGTACTTTTGAATACGCCTTAACTGTACTCTACCTTTTACACTCTAGGTCGACGGGAAGCCTGATTCAGGCTTTCAATCGTGGTCGTGTACTACGTCCTGCCCATAAGGTAATTGAGTTTATTGGTGAAATTAATTGGATTGAAAACAACCCCTTATTGCTTCCACCACTCTACCAAATTTCTCTTCTAAGCTTGAATGGTAAGTTTAAACATAATGGATTTTTGAACGAGTTATAATTTTCAATAAGATTTAAATTAAAATTTTTAAAACTTTCAAAACTGATTTCAACTGAAAATTCTACAAATTTCTGTGCAGGATCTTGTAAAGAAAGCTGTCCCCAAAAAAAGGTCTCAAAAATGCAAAAATAGATAGTCTATAAAATACATCTTAAGCAATATTACAGTATGCAAATTAATTCAAGAGGCCAAGTACTTCACTCAAAAGCAGTTTGCAAAGTTAGGACATTTAGGGCGCGTCAGTTTTCTTCAGAACCGTCAGAAAGGCAAAAGTGCTTCAGGCATGTTTCGTCACATTTCAAAAATGAAGAGACGATAGAAGTTCTTAAATCGAAGTTACTTTATGAATATTATTAAGTTAATAACTATAACATACTAAAATAGAATTTACTATTTTTTGCGCTTTCTTGTGGTTCCTCAAAGCGGTCATCTCCTAAAAATTTGAAAATTACATCTCCGACAATGTAAATGTTTGCGGACAACCCCAGGCAAAAGGCAAAAAAGTCAACGATGCCTTAAACATGGTTTTCTGTCATAACAAGAACTTAAGAAAAAAAATGCATGGTTCCCCTCAAAACATATTTTATCTACATCTAAACGAGTCTGACCTCCCCTATTTGACTTCCTGATAATTAGACTGCTCTAACTGCCCTGGTCTTATCTCTTTATTACCGAGAGCTGTTTTTATCAGCTGGTCCCCTTTCTTCTCACGGTTTCAGCTGTGATAATTGCTCGATTTATCAACATCCTAAACACCTTTTTGCAAAAATTACGACTTACATTTTAAAGTTAATTTTTATCTTTATTGCTATTCTACTTTTAAACGACAGCACGACTGAACTTTTAACTTATACTTTTTTGAAAATAACTTGCGCAAATTTCACGTAATAAAATATAAATCAAATATAATTATTTAACGGAACATCGTTATGGAAATATATAAGCTTATAGAAGCCCGTTAAAGCCACTTGTTTGATTTAGTAGTCTTGATTAGTTTTTAAGTAGGTGTGGCAAGAGGGGAAGAAAAGAGATTTCGTTTGGAGCTTATTAATATCCTATATCGTAGATAAACAACAAGGGGTCTTATTTCCAAGGAGTCAGGGTTATTTATTCCACTATATAGAGAGTCAACATAATTAATACCTCTTCGTCCTTCCCTTGTGTCTCGTTCTTAACACTCCCTTATTTTTATTAAGTTTTTCTAACTAGAAAAAAGTTGCTCATATTGCACCCATGTAAACATTCAATGTCAATGGAACGACAAAAAGTTTCATTAAGAAATACCTCAATGATTTTTATAGTAGTTAGGCACTGTTTATAGAAAAGTATCTTTTTCCTTGTCGATTTCTATTAAAATATTTTTTCTTGAGGCGTGAAAGGGAAGTAGCTTAATTTAATTTAGACAAGTGCCTTAATTTCGTTTATTAATTTTCGCTACTTAACGAATTTACTTCACCCCTTTCTACATTTCCGTTTCTCCTGCTTTGGCAGCAGAAGCCACTGAGTATTTTGCCTCTCTGGCAAGAAATTGTAATAGCCAGCTTAGAAGTGGTAAATAACGTAATAAGAGCGTCTGGGTAGTATAAAGCAGTGAAATTAAATGAGAGAATTAGTTTTTATGAAAGCCCTTCAGAGAATTAAACATTATAGCAAGTTTATGATACTCAGTACTTTTTTCTATTTTCATCTTTATTATATGCTAGCAAAAAGATTCGCGGACGATATATTGCGATATTATAGCTTCTGGTTATATTCTCGCATGCAAGATTTTGCAAAATCCTCATAATTGTTAGGTATTTTATAGATGCATTAAAAAAATGTTTGAACGGCAACATAGGAACTTCAATGTGAAGAAATATACCATCGCACTTTATTATACTAGTTAATAATCATTTTCCCTTCCAGGAAACCAAAGGAAATTGAAATTAACGAGCCATTCTCGATCTTTCTGATCTTCCTTTGTCTTGCGGAATTTTAGTCAACAAGACAGACGATGAGAATTAATATTTACGGTGGTGCTCCCGACAATTAGCGTTACTTCTCAAGGGTGAAGAGTCGAATTTTCTGATTCTCCCTTATCGAAGGGTTAAGAAACGACTCGTATAATGTATAAAATTGTAATGCACCCCGAATCCGACAACTCGTATTAATTATCGGACGAGTCTTTTCTACCCTTTCATTCTTGCCCCAAACCTTAAGAGATGGCTTGCTTGCGGTCTCGGGGCATGAATAATAAATAAGTACGTCTAACTTTATTGTAAATGTCATATTCGATGGGCTGAATATTTACTCGTTTCGGAGTATAGGGGAAAAAAGGGAGGCCTGAATGAGAAGGTGATTTATTCGGAAAAAAGCCTTGCAACAGGGAGCAAGTTGATGCGACCCTCTTCTCTTTACTCTATGTCTACGACTTCGCGTAAGCTGATTTCTTGACCCACACCATATTTTTCGCAACCCCCTGGTGACCTTGAATCAATTGTGGAGGAAGGATAAAAGGGTCTTGCGTTAAAACGAAAACAGACGACGTTTTAGATCGTGAGTTGTAAAATGTGGGGATTTTTAAAAGGAGGGTTCTACTTTCTATAAATGGCCCTTCATGGTATTGCTGATGGTAGGAAATAAATGGTAGTTATGAGAGAAGAGGCTTCTGATTTTGGGAGTGCATAAGTGTGTACTAGAAATAGACTTTCAGACGAATACATTTTTTTTAAATTCAATGATTAATCATTATCTCTGAATTGAAAGATTAATAAATTAATTCTGAATTAAAATTCAGAATTAATTAAGAAAAATAACCCTCTTTTGAATTAAAAAATTCACCCCCGGGTAGATTTTCAGTCATGAAGACTTTCTCATTTCGTGAACACGTATTAATCAGGAGTGATGTCGCTCAAAAACCTCTCAGGAACGTAATGAAATAGTCCTGCCCGACAATGAGAAGAGCTTCCACCCTTGATCCTTTGTCTAGTGAGAATTCATTAGACTGTCTTAGCACGAATTCCATAGCTATGGTACATATCCATTGTACGACTCTTCTATCTTAAAAATGTCTAAAAGCACCTCGTAGCTATGATTCTAATAAACTGATAAAATATTTAATTCAGTGACGTTTTCTGTGCACACATTAATTCTGTAAATATTGTCGAAAATTAATTCAATTTAGTCCCATTTAATATCTTTTGAAATAATTTTTATATTTCGGGGCTATCCTAATAAGGTAAAAATGTTTTAGCCTTAAAAGTCCTGAATTTCGCATAAAAAAGGAAATTAATTTAGCTGCAGGATAACTTTAATAAAAGGAACTTTGAGAGCTTTATGATTTTGTCACGTCTGTCTACAGATTCGCAGTAAAGGAATCCGGCTTCCCATTACCCGTGAAAGAAAGGAAGTTTTTTTCGTTGATTCTGAATAACGAGCTCTGGAATATGGAATTGTAGAAGGAAGAAAAAATATATTTTCAAGAATCTCAAGATCTCTTTTCACTAACGACGCAAGGATCACCGACGAGAGGATACAACTTTTTTTTAATGGTTGTAGCCCCTCATTGAGAGTAATATTTAAAAATCGCTTGCAGCTATGTTAAATATTCATGACTGAGACATAGGATGTATAAATATGATATTTATATCTATACCATTTATATCCATATCAAAAATAGAATTTAGGAGAAAAGCTACAAAAGTGTAACATGTAAAATTCCATTAGCCGTATCCTTTTGAGCTTTTTCCTCGTGATAGGAGAGTGTTTTTTTGTGAGGCTCTTATGTATTTATGTTTTCGTGTTTTTATCAAAGTCCATTCGTGACGCCTGCCGATAGGCGAACATATTAACTTTAACGTATCGCTTCTTTCTTTCTGCATTGCATCTGAAAGCGAAAAATGCTGCTTAGAATAACAATTTGTCTAATTTTTAGGGATTTATTCCTATTATATAATAGGAATCTGATTCCTATTAAATAAGAGAATAAACATCTGGAACAAATATAGAAGCTAATTAGAACTTGTTTTATTGGTCAATATCAAGTTTATTGAAATCTTAAAGATAGCTTTTATGAAAGGTCTTTAAAAGTAGAAATATACACACACATAACATTTTGAATGCTACACCAATAGCCTGTTTACAACCCCCAACCCTCGTTAATTTCAACCATTATTTCGAACTTTATGAGCCTTAACACTGCATTTAGCAAACTCGTAGAAATACCACAAAGCAATTTAATGACTTGATAGAAATTTATCTATTTGCAATTGCGGATTATAAATTCTTCGTCATGGAATCTAATATTTTTTCACATTAAATTTAATAAAATTTGTAGAGAAACATAATTTAATTGATTGTAAGATACTAATCAGTATTGATAATCTGTTAGAGCCTGAAATTAATGGAGTTTAATATCCATATGAAAAACGACCTTAAGTTGGATTTAATCGCATTCGGGTCATAATTTATTGTTCATAAAGTTTGACGTATAAACTTAATTCAGTCAAGCTTCTAACAAACTAATGATTTATCATTAGACGAGACGGATTTTATCTACTTGCCATTAAATTGAAATGAGCCTGAAAGAGAATTTATTCCTTCCTAGGCATCCTTTATACCGAACTCCCTAATCCTGCAATGAAAATGTTTTCGATAAATCGATGATTTTAGCATAAGAACATTCCATTTTACATAAAACTCTCGTGGGTAAGTCTTTTTAGACAGATTTACATTAATGTCTTCACTGGGCAGTAAATATTTCGTTTTATTTCTACTATGCAGTGGATTATTCTCCCCCTCTGCTTTTTATCAAGTTTTCCCTATGTGAGGATTCGTTTGTGAAATCAAATTTCCATCAGCCAAATGGTAGTGTAAACAGGACACAAGTCGCCTAATGCGTTCGTGGTCGGAATTCGAAATTAGGCAGGAAATTTGGAAGATCGAAGGTCCTGGGTCCATCGTTAAGGCGAAATATTTTATGTATATGTGGAATGAACAGAGGGTCAACAGATATCAAATAATTAGATGTGTTTCTTTTTTTTAACTTTATTATACATTTATTATTTAAAATTCAACAATCTTAGATGTACAAAATGAAAAAAAAAAAAACTTAGGCATCACTGAATTATATGTAATGTAATTTAATTTATTTAATTTGAAGGAATTTCAAATTGGAGGATGTTCTTGATAATTTTTCCTTCATTATTTTGATTCCTGATTGGAAGGATCGATCGTAGTAAGAGAAAAACGAGACAAGAGAGACAGAAAAATAGGCTCCGGATCAATACTGCTTTATCTGTTTCTCATGCCGATTTCTCAACCACCGCTTCGACTCTTTGAACCTGTCCTTTCTGTTTATGCAGGTCGCGACACGCACGAAAATTCAATTTCAGTCTGAGTAATGCTGGGTATTTACGATAAGAAGACAGTGGAGTTTCTGGAAGAAAAGACTTTTACGATACGAATTTACTAGGCTTGACAAAGAAGAGCGAAAATTGAATTCGCCCTCTTCATCAGGAGGATAAAGACTTTCTAAAACACTAAAAAAAAGTAAAGTCATTAGTTTGAAAACATTTTCTCTACCTTATAATAAAAATCGGATAGATAGGATTCTCATGTATTTTATTATTTTTGACACGTAGACCACCATGCAGAAAAAGTTCCATATGTGCAGATTTCATGTGGGGTTCCATGGTTAATAATATGAACTTTAAAGTGTCGAGAGACCCCCTAGGTCATGCATATCGTCACCGGCTTTATGGGATAAATCCGGGATTTTACAAAAGGAGGTGTCAGAATTTGACAGCGAATGGGAAATTTATGAAACTCATATTTTTTATGAGCTTGAAGGACAATGGAAACTTTAAAAGAGATATTATATTCAAAAATGAAAAAGCACAAATAAATATTTAAAAGCAACATTTAATGAATACATATGTCTATCTTTGCTTTAACTGAGAGAAATTTGCGCGAAAAGTTTTAGCACGAAGGGGAAGCTTAATGTTCCTTTGTTTCTGTCAGAGTCGTCCGACTCTCTTCTTTCTTTTTAATTAAATTAATATTTCTATCAAATAAAACGAATGGGTGCTCCGTCATTGTCAGGAATCTGAGGGTAAAGCCGCCTAGCGTTCTTTCTTACCCTGCGTAAAAGTTGTTTTGTTTCTTTGTCACGAGGGCACGGGGAATGCGTGCCATAGATCGACATCGGCTTGAAATTTCTTTGTCTACTTCGTGCGAAACCACCACCGCATCTGGGTTATGGTCCAAAGAAAGAGAATCAAGAACGGAAGCTGAGACAGTCGGAGGGAGATAGGAGGATACTGGAAAGGGGGAGGATTGTCCCAGAAACCCATAGCTTCTAGTATTAATTTATGGCACCATAAAAGAGGAGATTGTCTCTGTGATGGTCCTCGTGGTTTGGCAATGACGCTTTTACGATTCGTTCCATTGTTTGGTCGAGGTAGATTTTACGTAAAGCTATGAAGTCTCTGCATATAATATTTATGTAACATCTTTAAGTTATTACATTTTGTATATGTAAATTATTACATACAATAATTTTAATATAATTTCTTTTTCCTTTGTTTTTGAATATTTCTATTATTAAGTGACAGTTGAAGTCATGTTATTGTTTCAATGAATAATCAAGTTAATTTAGTAATCCACCTAGCTTCGAATTGTAAATTGATAGATATAGATGGAGAAGAAGCTAAAGATAGATTGGGCCTTTGTCCTGCGGTTTCTCTAATATGTAGAGGGTTGTGGGACGCTCCCCAATAATAATTTTCCATTCCAGAAGTGTAAGTTTGAATTATAGGTTCGTAAATTCAAAGACGTAACTTGCAGATCAGCTTCTCCTGGACCATATAACCATTTTATCGGGATAACACGAACCCCTGGATACTCGGAGAATAATATAATAGACATAACGGTATAGGTCATTTTACTCATTTTGTGTTTGGAATATTATATATCGCGCTAAAGCCCAGACGGGACAATAAAGCCTGCCACGATCATAAAGTCGATTCCCAAAGTCCCAATGTCAATTTCACCTATGGAATAATTATTATATCAATATTAGCCAAAAATTAGACCAGTTATACTCAACTATTTTATTCCTTATTTCTCAGCAGATATTGTATATGAACAATAATATTATTCATGCGTAAATATAAAGAAATTGAATTGATAGTAAGAAATAACTACTATCAATTAGTAATATTTAACTATAATTCAGATTGAGGGTGTAAACCCCTGGTAAATTTCCCACGCGGATTCGACAGTGGCGATCTGGAAGTGGCGTTTCCCTTCTGGCAATCCCTCGGAGGCTTCCATCAGCACTCTTTAGGCGACGAATCCTCCCCTTGCTTAAGATTTACTACGTGACATTGGTTTCTTGTTAACGAAACATACCGTGTCCTCGTTTCAATTTCTCCCTCATTCTCAACTTTGGTAGGATTAAGTGGGCCTCCTACAGATTCACGTCGAGTGTCGAGTCTTTTCACAGACTGCAGGATACGCAAAGAACGACTATCAATTGGAGATTCAGAGCTTTTTACTTTTTGTCTGTTTCGAACTTTAATAGCAGCGATACATGTTTCTACTTAATAATAGCATGTTTCATAGTTTGCATGTGGTGTTTCTTTCTCTTCTTTTAGAACACATAAAACCATCGCTGCAAAATCCATTGTGCAGAACTCCAAACAACTCAATAAAAAAGTTGGATGAAATGTGTCTTACCAAGCTATTAAAAAGTTGCCTGCATGGTTTATTAATACTTTTGTAGGTGCGCTATTCTTTTTACGATTTTCATGGCCAAGAAATGTAAATAAACGAGATTTTTCGTATTAAAGGGATACTTTTTTGGATTTCAAAAGTTCCTCGTTGTAATTAGACGTAAATGTCACAGCAAGAATAAACGCACACCCTCTTTGAACCTGCCTTCCATGGAATTTATTAGCGGTCTGTGCTCGACAGTGTGTGAGGTGGGACGGCTCGGGTAAATAATTAGAATCTGCGCATGGAGTGCTGTGACCAGAAAGCTTAGGGTTGGCAAACCCTCGAGTTTGAACAAAGGTCCAAAAGCCGTCAAAATTAGTATGCAATGAGAACTTGACGAGAAAGAGGGGCTTCGAAAGTGAAAGTGACATTAGACTAAATGATTGAAATCATTAAAAAATAATTATCATGTCATAACTTGTATAGTTTTTTTATGTGTTTGTGCTATATTTAGTCTGATTTACATTAGTGTCAGCAACCTGACACTAATTCAAGATTTTCTTAAAATATTATCTTAAATTATATTTTATAGGATATTAATTTCCATGCTTAAATTGGTTCCTTAGCCCCAACTTCTCCATTTCCCTCCTCGTTCCCCCTTCCTCATCTTCGCTCTCACACCAACTAATTAAATCCATTTATTCACCCGGTATAACTAAACTACGGACGTTGTCATAAATCTAAGACAACTATTTCTCCAGCACCCTAAGCATAGAACAGTAAATTACTCAATGCGTTTTACGAGTATTTCCATGACGCGTGTCAAGCATGTAACCCGTAATCCTGTTTACGTTATAGACTACGAAACTGGAGGTTACGCATGTTACACATTTTATCTAAGCCTAAAGACATCTTAGCTGCTAATCTCTAATAACATTTGAATGAAGGTAAGATTTTCCATGAAATCGGTAGCGAAACCACTTGTTAGTATAAGCAATATGTATCTACTATTCTTAAGAGATTAGATATGCGAACTGAGTTATTAATCAAAAGATTTGTGTTCTAAAATTGAATCTCATTAAAATTATTGGTGAAAATATTGAAAATGAAAATAAAAATCAGACTGAAGTTGTAGGATGTGGAAGATTATAAATTTTCAAAGTCCACTTTCAAGTTTTGCAGTCCACTGTACACGATAATAATGGATTCTGTTGTTACGGCTGCGTAGGGTAATTAGAGACATTAATTAATTCTGTAGTGGTTAGGGTCTGTGCCCAAGCACCCACCAGCTAGCCACTCAGGGGGTGCAGAGAATGTGACCTTGCTTGGGGGTGATGCTCACGAATGTGATGGTTTACAACTCTCAGATCCTGTCTGGCCACCTGGAAACGCTTTTGTCAATTTCGATGATCATCATACTAGTAATTAGTTTAATTATTTAATAACAATGCAGGATTAAAGCTTATTGCTTGAAACCCATTCAAATCTACTGGTTTTATGTATGTCTAGACTTTTTCAGACCTATATCACGACCTTTTCGACCTCGGGATTGTAGGTTCACTTCATTCGCGATCGTATTCCCCGCTTAGTGGACGACTCGGTCTGCAAAAATAGGGATGGACCAGCTAGGACGACTTTAGGGCTTTTTTGAGCTTACATAGACACTCGACCAGTGTCCTTTTCATTTCTTTTTTCCCTTTTTAACTTTAACTTCCACCTCCTATTCTACTACTCGTTTCAAATATTAGCTGGTAGATATTTACCAGGCGTAGTATCGATCACATACCCTACGCTCCTGTATATGCTAACTATACAGAATGCGTCTAGACTATTTTTTATGCTTATCCCAGTTTATAGGAAATAAAGAGAAGAAGTGGAAAAAACGTGGGTAACCGGTAGCTGTCGGACCGCGATATGTTGTATACAGGAACCTATACCAACGTTCTTCATGATGAATACGGGAAAACAGTCCACAAACTTTTCCCAACTTACTCTTTTAACAAAAAGCTTCCGTGGTAGTTCGACTGGCTTTTTTACAATCTCTTGCGCTGTTTTTATCGGAGAATAGTTCATTCATCTTAAGAATTACTTTATCTTTAAATTACAGGTATAAATTCAATATATTTGCAGTCAATATATCGTTTGAGTGTTTTCTATTGACAGGACGCTTAGGGTTCTACTATTTCTAATTTCGAGATGCAATTTTTCAGCTGTTCTGTTAGAGGTTTGTCTCCTTCCCAGTCGATAGCATTCACCTCTCACCCCAACTCCTTGTAATTCTCTGAGGCAACTGATTAAAGACAGCACTCTCTTTCTCTCTTTGAACTATGTGAGTGGGGACGTGCGATATTGCTCGTTTCGGTTCGTTACTTCCGGTCCGGATTGGATCAGATCGAACTTCTCGTTTATTTTTTCTCTTCTTTTTTTAACGCACTGACTTTCATCCTTACTTCGAAACTCGCGAATACTAAAGGTCGATCTAGCAGCGTTCCCCAAATCATTCGATGCGTGACCGATTTGAGATTTATTTTCACGCCCCGGATGCTGCCGATAAATCTTGAGTGGGGACGCTCGCGACACTAGATCTCGAGTGAGAGAGAAGGGTGACGAGATTCGCATTCAGTGTCGTACGCTTTTCACGATGAGGATCATTCTTCACGACCTTGAATAATCAAGTTCTTGAAAATCTACATATAATGTATATGTAAAAGATTTTATTCAGTTTTGTTAAAATATTACTGAGAAGAAGTATTTCTTTTCGGATGTAATAAAGAAGAAAATCGCAAGAGACAAATCAGATAAAGTATAAGTGATAAATAAAAAAGAACCGTTTTCTTTCCTAATACATATTATACATATAAGAAAAATTTACTTCAGGATTTGGAGAGTTATCATTCGCAGATAAATATTTCGATATTTTTATCACGCATACGGCCATAAACGTATTTTCCTAAATCCATTTTATAGTCCGGTAACCGTCTGAAAAGTGACCTACATTTACTTGAGAAATGTTCTTCGGTTCTGCAAGGAAACTCATGTATATCCCAGCCATAACTTTATTACAGACTGAATTTCATAAGGGACGAGATAACTTTCTATCGATCTGATTCAAATTCATGTTGCGGCGTAAAAAGCAGTATTAGATTTTGCACTCTATCCTTACAAATATCAATTCTGCCCTCAAATAAAAATTCTTCAAGCTTAATACTGAAAAATAAAACTAGAAACAAATTTTAACTATGTTTTACAATTGTTGTGGAGGATCAAACTTGTCCCTATAGGGCCTTTATAAAAAGTTGACTCCTTTATCCACTCGAGTTTGTTTTTATTATTTTTATTGTCGGGCGTCTCGAGTTACTTAATCCAAGCAATTTCATAACGTTGTATTTTGAGTCGTGCGACAAACAAAAGTCCTTCCATACCGTAAGTACAAAGGAAGTAAAGCTAATGTAATCTTGTCTAGATCCTGGCAAGGAAGGTGAGAGAAACGACGGTTCCTTTGTTTCAAGGTGTCGGACGTTAATACATGCCAAGTTGCATCGCAGCCATTTATTTCCTTTGTTCCTCACGAAACCTCACACCCTCCCACGAAACATTTGGATTACCTTCGAGCAAGGGCAATGGCTTACGAGCAACGACTTCCCTTTCGGACTCTAACCTTTGACCTCAAGAATACTGTAAATCGCCATAAATTTCCGCGCCACGATCTTTCCATTTTTAACTTCAAACGTGACACGCTTCGCGAATTCGACATTTGCGAAAAAAGGGCCGTTGTCATTCGAACCATAAGAGATTATTCAAATATTTCTTTTCAAAAATAGAAAAAACAACAATAAAAAGTACCAATATTGTTTTAAAGAGATACTTAAGATTCTTTGGTTCCTGAAATTGAATTTTCTTAAAATAGCCTAAAAACTAAAATATTGAATGTCTCACGAATTTCTCGCTAATTTCTTGAAAATTGGAAAGTTATTGAAGTTGCGTAACACATTATACAAAAAAAAATAAGAGTAACATGTAATAGTTATGTAATTGACTTGAATCGCATTTCGACTTGCGACACCTGTATAATGTGTAATATATATGTTAATTTATTGAATGAATATTTTAAATATGGTTAATTATTAGGTGAATTTTTTATTTTTATCAACTAGAAGGAGAGCGTTTATCATATTTTACTGAAACACTCAAGTAAACAGGGGATTGAGAGAGTTAATGTCAGACAACCTGGCCGACTCGTCATGGTTATTTCTACTTAAAGTAGATCCAATAATTGGCTTGTATTTAAGAAAATATTTAATTATATAGTATCTAGAGTGTAAATAGTGAATATTTATCCGTCAGACATACATTTTGAATAGGTCTTAGTGAAAATATTTTCACTCTCGAAAATATGGAACACATTATTCTCGAAAACCTGATTGGTTTCATAGTTGCAAGTCTTAATAAAAAATAAAGATGTAACTCTGGATAATAAGATTAAATGAACGAATTTCTCTCATCTGGAGTATATATTTCAAAACCTTTATAATCAAAGTTATAATTGCATTAGCATATTCAAATAATGGGCCACCCAAGACACATTATTCATGGTGATAGGATAAAATTGCGTGTGGAATATAAATACACTATGTACTGTCATAGTCATTTTAATTCACAATGAAAGTAGGAGCAAAGGGATGAACTAGCACAGGGAGCTGACGATAGCGTAGGATTTACTTTTTACTACCTCATTAATGTTACACTTTTTATTACTGCGCCATTTGGATCCCTCCGCCTGTGCACATTGGCCTTCGCAATCCGGATAAAGCTACCCGTTACTGAAGTTTACGGTCGAAAAAATATCGCCCTTTTCCATTTTGACTACTGCCATTTTAAGTGAGTCGATGCGTTTTTACGACAACATGTTAAAGAAAAACCTCATTGTGTATCAGAAACCAATTATGATAATTTAAAAGTTTTCAGAATGATTAAAATGAAATAAGAGGGTGACGGTACTTGAGAAAATAAAATATACATAAAATTCCCTTGAGGTGTCAACGGAGGGCAGCATATCAAACAAAGGATGTCCCGTATTCGACGCCCTTGCGTCTATTTGGAAAATGCTGAGGCATATAAGCCGCGACATTTTGGCGTTTTCAATTCGATAAAATATAAATTTCCTGCTCGCGAAAAGTAACCTCCTGTCCCTCGTCAGGGAATATAAAGATATTGCGGTCATGTCCCTCCATCTGCGTCACATATCTCAGGGGGTCCTGTATGTTTCGGGGGAATAAGGAGGCGCTTCGAGGATCACCACTTAGGGTTTAGGCGTTATATCGCTACATCGCCTTCCATGGCCCATGGGAGATGACCATGTGGTTGCGGAGTGAAATCGGAGAGAGAAGTTCACCTACTCGGATATCCGATAATTTTCTTTGTTCGTCTTTTTCCTTTTGCCCCACTGAGGAATAATCAGTGGAATCCAGTTAATAATAATAACCAGTTATCAGTTAACTTGGATTATTAAAATGACCTCTTGATGCATTTATATTAAAAGTATTTTTTTTAAGTATAATAAACGACACCGCATGAAAGGGAAGCGACGTTACAAAACCACATAAGGGGTTGCAGCATTTACAAGACCCTTTAAACAGATTTGAGAACTTGAAATATGCTCGTATGATAAGGAAAAGGTACCACGAAGGCAAGAAAAGTTTTGTATTCTTGGCGATATTTTCAAACCCAGCCTGATGTATTGGTATTCCCTAAAACCCAGCAAGGCGCGTTATTCGAATAAGCTGGCGCTAGACTTAACGTACCAGAACCGATTCTCGAGTCCCCGTCGTGATCCCCGCAACTATATATCATGATGCTTCCTCCCGAAACATCCTTGTCTCCCATCCACTTCCGTTAAATCTTTAAGCAAGTAGATTCGACTAGTCTACCCTCAGCACAAAGAACAAAGCACAAGAGAATAGTCCACTTAAATAGGAAGTCGCTCAAGATGATAAAAAGAAATACTATTAAATCGCTATCTCAAGGTAATGGCTCTAGAGTAAGCAGAAACAAACTTTCATGCTAGTCCAACTACATAAATTAGGCAATCACTCTTTTAACGTGAAATTTGAATGATTTTTAAGGTGTTTAGCTCTGTTCATTCAACCGGATGCTATTAGCCTCGAAAGTATTTTAACGTAGTCGTCTGATCGTCTTTTGTGCTATAGAACCCCAGACACAGGTATTTGAACTCGGCCTCCCGGGTCAACGCAACTCCATAGGTCATAGTATGAATTCGAATCTTCACATTGGCCTTTGCTCTCGGCGGTTGGTAAAAACGCTTACTTGGCACAGGGTGTTTTCAGTATTTGATCGGACAAGCATGATTATTTCAACCCACCTCAACAACCCTCAGCCACTAAACCCCAACTCCTCTGAAGGAAGGGGCGATCAAATAAACGAACACGTCACGTTGCCGCGGGTTCGCGAGTGCAGGTTTGAAAGTGGTGGAACTATAGGGGTGGTTGGGGTGGAGGGGGTTTCTGGAGCAGACGAATCGATGCTCGTCGCTCGCTCGCTCTAGCGCTGCAACGAGTTCAATGTCTCGCCCGGGCCGGGCTGTGTCGGTCTGGAGCTGACTGGATCGCTGGAGTTGGCCATGGCCGTGGCCGTGGCTGGCGGTCGTCGGCCGCCAACCCCCAGAGCCGGCTTTTCACCCCGTGCTTGTAAAGCTCATTCTCCACGTCGCTGAACCAACAGAATTCAAAAAATTCTTTTGCCAAAACAGCGAACGTCATTTCCCAGTCTCAATCTGCTGAAGCAATGCATTTTCGCTCGGACAGTGAAATTAGTAAATATTGTCTTTTCTTTAACGAGTGATACTGACAATTTGCTATGTCTGACCAAAAACCACCCTTTCTACTGAACAAAGATCAGGAATTCGCCGGACAGAATTCATCGTACACATTCAAGTAGAAAAGGGATCCTTTTGTCAGACATGCCAATCTCTAAATGATGTCTGACTAAAAGCGACTTTTCCACTAAAGAAGTGCAAAGAATTAATTCTATAAGTGGAAATAGAAGACATAAAATGAATGAAAATTAAAATAAGATGAAAATTATCATGTCTGACTAAAATCGACGTTTCTACTGGATAAAGCATTTGAAAATCCTTGAAACTTTTTCTTTCAAGAAGTTCAATTTGAAGCTAAGAGCACTTTAACTTCGAAGCATGAAATACGCAAGTCGGGGAGGTTTAATCGCCAGTTTTGTGTACAACTGAGTGACTACAAAACCTTATTTTTCGCGTAGGTATGTTCATTTTACTCTTTACTACCACTTTTCAGTTTACTTTACGTCGATTCTGATTCTACAGCTTTTACATCGAATCTCTTAACGCACGGGGCATTATCTTTCCGAATCATTAATCTCTTTCTTGCCGAAATGAAATGCCTCTAAAACTTCGACTCTTTCTCAAGTTCACTGAAAAAATATACGCCCAAAGTCATTTTCTTACGGACAAATAAAAATGTAACTGCCCCTTCAGGGGTAGCTAATTATCGTTCGTCGGACTTTATAGGGAAAATGAAATCTTCCTTTTACACGACCCGTATCAAGTTTCTGTAGTATATTTATAATCCTCGGTACAAAATTTAATGAACATAATAAAAAAGATGTTTTATAAAGTCTGGTGATGAACCTTAATTTAAATGAGTTATATTGTTTTTCTTAAAGAAAGTTTTAGTATAGAAAACTTTAATGGAGATTTAGTATACCAGCCAGTCTGTATGGATACGATTCTGGAAAAACGAATCTGTCGACGATGACACATTCAAGTAAGGCGTCGTTAATGTGACAAGAAATTACCGATGGTCACCGTTTGCAGTAAAACCGAAAATGATTAGTAGATCCAAGAAAGGGAGGAACCGCCTTGCAGTAATGGCCAATAAAAATCGTAAACCGTCTACAAGGTGTCGATCGTTAATTTTCTCGTAAACCGCCACCGATAATAATTTAACGTCAACATTTTACTACATTTACTTCGTCCGAGAGATGTAAAATTTCCAATCTCTTAGGGTCTTTCTTCCTCTAATGCATATCAGGAAATATAGCAACTTTAAATTTGAAATCGTTGCAAATCTTAAAAATACAGATAACATGTAGAAGCATTCGTAGATGAATTTAAAATATGTATAAGAAAATATATCAGAGAAGATAAAGAATTCTGGCAAAATGTAATATCTTTCCGACTTTATTCAAAGAAGAGGCTCTTTGGCGAATGTCCAGGTGAAATCACGCGTTATGTTGCCTTCGGTTCTGGAGTGGATTTCAAAGCGACATAAATTTTGTTCCTTGCCTCCCTTTATCGAATACGGCGGTAAAAAATGTCGAGGAAGAGAGAAGAAATTCGAATCTCTATTTTCGCAATCTCACGAGTTCTACATTGAATAGACGCGATAAAGATCATATAGCCTGTGAGACTCTGACAATGGATGGATGTCAGTGTTGTGAAATATAAAGTAAACTACCCCGCATTGTCCCGATATACGAGGCGCTGTGCGACATCGTCACTTGAATATTGATGAGTTATAAAAAAAGACATCTTTTCTTCCTTTAAGAAACCCTCCTGCAGTAACGTTTTTCGACATTAGGTGGTAGATACTGGATCTATTTATGCGAGTTATCAATCACTCAACCCTCTATTTCATACTTAGACTCTCCTATTGTTTTTAAATAATTCTTTGTCATCTTTCTTAATCGATTTCATGGAAATTTTAAATGATTTCAAAGATTTCGTGAAAATTTGAAAGATTTAAGGGATACCATAAGTAAAATGAGTTTAAAAAAGTCCATTTTATAAATTTCAATTTATTTTAAATTCGATTTTTTAGCTTTTATAAAGACTAGAGAGCCTAAAATTGTGAATGCTTAATCTTGTCAAAGGCTTAAGACCACTAACGTCTCTTATAACCCTAGAAAGATTTACTGGGCTTCATCGTTTCGTTCGCTAACGTGATTTGGTGTCGACGACCTGACTCTAACCGTCTGACTGACGGTCTTCTGTAAAACTCTTTTAGACATAAAAGGAAAGGAATTCTTGTAAAAAGAAACAAAAGTTTCATGTATTTGAAAAGCACTCACGTTTCATAATCCTTTAATAAATCTATGACTTGCAAGTTATTTTGTGAGAGAATGGACTCTTTAAAAATAAAAGTAACACATTTGATGAAATTATAAGACTGTATAAAGATTTAATAACTTATGCAATGCTATATTTCAACTAGACACGTGCTGAAATACAATTTAATCACGTCACAAAAGTAAACGTAATATAATTTAGATGTTTATAATAAATGCTACGATTACTAATAAACGTTCTTGGAAAGGTGTTTAGACGAGTTTTCTCTCTACCGAACTAATGTTTTATGGTGATTAGAGTTTCTAAACTTTAATATTATAAAAAGTCACACATGATAGCTTTAAATCACGTTATGTAAATCAGAAAGTAATTCATATTATTTTAAGTACTGCATATTTGGGATATTTGCCTTTTTAAATTAGACGTAGAACTTATTATACCACTTTAATTGTTCTATTTTGTAATTTATTATTTTGCTGGCGGAATTTCAGATTATTTTTTAAGTTTATTGAATGCCAGGTTGATAGCGAAGTCTGTTGGAAGATACAGGAACCTTCTTGTTCTGCAATACCTTTGACGTGAAGGTTTGAATCTTTGCTAACTAGTAACTTTCATTTTCTCCATAAAAAGATTGATGAAGGTTTATTTAAATAATTTTCATATTCATTCAATGTACTTAATATATTTTTTAATGTAGACATTTTTACTATAAAAGGTTTATTATTTCTTTCGATGCCTTTGTTGAGAATGAAAGCACAGTTTGTTTAGATTTTGGCTGATTGCCATCTGCTAAAATTACAAAAACTATTAGAGTGCAGAAATTGGTGTGGAAAAATTGGCAGACTTTCAGGCAACACTTCATTCATTTACACGAGTATATAGAATTTCTCATTAAGACATATAACACTTGTGTAAACTCGAAAGAAAAATGACTTCATCGCTTTGTTCACTTTTTTCGCAATGAGAACTGCATTCTATTCATTGGTATATGAAGAGTGCAGTGAAAAAAATGTCAACGTGGAAATAATATTGATGAGGCTAAGGAAAAATACTTGAGGTATATTATTCTTGAAAATTCAATCAATTTTTAAAGACATGTATATAAAAATTCACATTTTGAATTTTATTGACTTGTTTCCACCTACATGTCAATGTTTTATCATTATATTGATCTCAACGTCATACCAGGACCTGCATTGTCTGGCTTTATTTTGCAACATTTCATTTTTGCAATGGTATATTTTTTGAAGTCAAGAACAATGAAAATCATTATTCCTCGTAACAATAATCTTTCGAAAGACATTTGCTAGAAAATATCTATTTCGACTTCAAATTCTGGAACCAGTCATTGAAAACACTTTCAAATGGAAAATATATACATGATATATTTAAAAATTAAATTGATGGGAAAATTTTTTCAAATTGCAATTTGGGAGGCAGATCAAGTTCGCAGTAGAGTTTGGATCACATGAGCAGTGCAACCTGTTTTCTAATGCACGTACGACACTAACTGAAAGTTATGCGTGTTCATACAAGCGCAAGTTCTTTATCCACAATGATATATTTACATGGATAGATTTACGCTCTACTAGATATGTGGGTCCCGGACAAACCGCACTCATTGCTATTAAAAGGATTATGTAATCAGATGTAATAACGTGAGTTTGAAGCTGCCAAACTTGCACCTGATCAGAATATTTAACCCCACCCGGAGTCTCACATATTTTTTTCTACACATGTTTTAAATATAATTTCACAATCGATTTATAGCGCTCTTCTTTATTCATGATTTAACATTTAATATGATGAACCTTGGAATACATCTGAAAGTAAATCTGTAAAATCTTGCTCAATTATTAAGGTTGGTTTATTATTTTGCCTATGATTGACGCTTAAGGATGAGCATATTTAATGATAATTATATGTATATATATATATATATATATAT
>UCOH01000096.1:0-44644 GCA_900474275.1 Synergus japonicus
ATTTAAAAAAAAATAAAATAAAATAAACATAAAAGAAAAAGTTTTCAACCATTATAACAGAATTTCCATGAGGCGTTCTAAAATATTTTAAAAAGCGTGGAGACTAGCGAGTCGAAAATTCGTTTGCGTCACCCTCGCTTACGCGGTTCGCATGGCATTGAACAGTGTCGAGGGACGTGTCTCATCCCCCTTTTGACCCTACTTGTCCTCTTCGTTCCTCCCCGTCGTTTTCGCTTCTTGTCTTTTTTTTCGTTGCAAGCGAGAGTGGCGTGCGAGACAACGTGCGAGGCAAGCATAGGGTTTCGGGAAGACAAAATTTGGCGCGCGTGTGTGTATGTGTGTGAGTGTGTGTGTGCGCTGACGAAAAGGGGTTGATGGAGATGCAGGGGGGTAGAAAATCGGGCTGCGTGTGGTGGTTTCGTCTCGACTGGTGTTCTCCTTGCGCCCTATTGCACCCCCCCTGCAATGGGTGAGTGTCTTCGGCCGTGTTAGTTGCAGTTGCCACCGGCGCCGTTGAGGCGCTGGGGTGTCAGGCGCGCATAGAATACTGCACATGCTGCGTGCCTTGACCACAGACAACCAGCCTTCCCGGCCGCCGCCCGAAACCTTCTTTTCTTCTTCTTACGCGCCCTCTCCCCTTTTTCGCTTTGGAGTCTCACTCTCTCACCTTCACCCCTACTTTCCCCACTTATTGGTGATTTCCCCCACTTTGAAAACTACCCCTTTCACCCCTAGCAGACGTCGCACTCGTCCCGCTCAAGCAGGCACGTTTTGCGCGCGGGTGTTGCGTGCACGCCTTGACGCTTCTTCCTTTTTCTTTCTCTCTTTCTCCTTTTTCACCATCTTTCTTCTATTTTTTCTCCTTCTTTTTTCTTCTCCATCGTTTTTTTCCCTTCTTTCTTTGTTCCTCCCTTTTTTGCTGTTACGAATCCCCTCCATCGAGATTTCGGTCTACGTTCCGGGATTCTTTCGGTGCCAGCGGAAAAAAGGGCCGCGGGCGCCGCAGGTGTCGCGAGTTTTGAGTCCCCGACGAGGAGGGGATCGATCGAATAGGAAAAAGAACCGGAAAGGAGTGACCAGTTAGAAGCCATACAATGAACGTATTCGGCGGAGTTGATGTCTGTCGGTCGAGGGAGTCGCAAGAAGAGTGTTGTAAAGGAATTAGAAATTGCGGGTTCCTTCAACGCGGATACAGACGTCGGATACGGATACGGGTACGCGGAAAATTTGAGAATGTCTATCCGATTGCACGTGTAGGTGTCGACACGTGGGGGGTCAGAGTTCGCCGATGAGATGCTCGCGTAACTGGATACGGACGCAAAATTTCTCGTTAACTTGATCCATAGAGTTATGAATATTCTAAGTTGTGATAACACGAATGCGAAATTGTATTTCAAGGAGTCTGAGGGAGGATTCTGGTTGAATGAAACTAATGGTGCGTACTATAATCTTTTTTAGAAAGGTTTAGCAATATTTATTGGACCGGGTATCAGATTTTGTAGAAATTAGCTTTTATATAGACATAAAGTTGAGACTGTTATAGAAATGCACTTAAAAATTATCCTTAAACAGTTTAGTATTAAAGTACACATACTATTATTTGCATATTTCTGCACATAGTTTCAGATAAAGTATAAAAATAGTATACTTTTTGTTTTGAAACTACATTTTGAACTATAGTTGAAAATGTTTGCAAATTCTAACTAAGAAAGTGCAGAACGTAAGTACACTCAGAGAACACATTTTACGTAGTTAGCAGTAGAGGGGGTAGAAAGGAGGCGTAGGGTGGTGAAATATACGCTGCCTCTAGTGGGGAATCGGATTCCATGAAAATATATGACCCTTATATAACTGAGAAAATAGGGAAATATGTATTTTCTTAAATTAATAATGTATTTTGTTCAACAATTCCCCAACAAGTTAAATCTTAAACTGTATGAAGTAATCTAAGTTTAATTCAAGATTTGTATCCTTTTCCATGTAAATTGTAATTGAGGATTCAAACTTTAATTGAGTTAATTTTTAATTGAGGTGCTTAATCCAAAGTTTACAATGCAATCTAAAATTCTGATTTCCGGGCTATATATTTATTAATATTCTTATTTACAGTATAAACTCTATTCCAAAACTAAAGCTAAATGTGAGAGTAAACTAGGTCAATATGCCTAACGTTTAATATCATAGTATAAATTCGAGACAGCTGCCAAAGTTGTTTTATCATCTACTTTTCAAATACGAGAATGTAAATTATCTCTCGCCGAGATAGGCAAATTGCACGAAATATTACAAAAATTATCTCTGGTATCTGCAAGCTGCTTTTTTACTGGCAATTCAATTTCGTAATTAAAATTATTATTTTTCTCTAAAAATCTTTATTTATAAATTATTATAACTTTTCTATCCTAAATTCCCGCCACGTCTAACTAAACCGCGATTCTTCACTTTTTAGAATTACAGTACAGTGAAATTTCATTTCTGTCTGACTATAACCGCCGTTTTCTACTTGATACTTTTATATTAAAGCATGTTGAGTGGAACTAAAATTAATTTTTTTTCTTGGGAAAAAGTAGCACTTTAATAATGAATAGACTTCATTAGTTTAAATGTATCTCGTCTTACCGGACAGTACCATATTCACTTAAGGAATTGCGAATCTCTACGGATCAGCACTTTTTTTATTGATAATTGATAATGATATAGGTATAATATTAGTGTTTTTCCATGAAAGCGAATCGTCCGACTCAAACATTCTTTTCCTACTTAAGAAACTGTAAAACAACACTCTTCTTTTATATTTAAATATAAATTTTTCTCTTTCCATTGTGAAAAGAGCACAAGATTACAGTGCAATTGATTATATTTATAAATTTATCTATCTGAATATAAATGTACGTTTCTACTTAGGGGAGATCTATAAATAGAATAAGGGATTTTTCTACTGGAAACTCTCACGTGTCGAGTTGTAACTTTCCTTTTTCACTTTTCTAAAATAGTTGTCTGGTCTAAAGCAGATTTTTCTACTTAAAAGTGAAGCGTGTCTAATTTTTGCACTGTTTAAATTCTTAAACTACTACATATCATTTCAAGAGTTTTTCTCCACTAAAAAAACTTGAGATCTACAAGTGTGAATAGACTCTGACTGAAAATGAGTGTAATGTCTGACTATAATGTTTTTTTTTTCACTTGGAAATTCTAAAATTATCTATAAAGGTTCTTTCTAAGCTAAAAGGAACTTTCTTTCATCAGTAAGTTTTCTTTTGATAAAATGTAATTTGATTCGAAGTTAGCTATTCTATATAAATTGTGATGAGATAATGATAGGTATCATATGCGATTGAATTGCTCAGATGCATTTTTGCTATATATAGGATAAGAAAGAAACTACTTAAAGAAAAATATATTCTAAACTATACTCTCGTAGTTGATTAAATTCAATTCAGAGATTTAAAAAACTATAGATTATCCACTAAAGTAATAAATATAATCATTAATAATTCAGTTAACGTGAGTGTACTATAACTTTGAACGATTATAAAACTTTTCTAGTCTAAATCGCCTTATCTAATTAGAATACATTTTTTCTTATATCGTCATTTTACAGTCTCTATCTTATTTATTTATATATACATAGTCTTTCCTTACATGATGCTTAACCTGTTTACTTATTGTTTAATTTTTTCTCATCAGTATATTTTTCTTTAAAGCAGTTAAAAGCTTTCCCAACCTGCATCCTTCCATCATATTTTATATAAATTCTTCTTTCCTAATGAAAAACGACACTCACAAACCAGTCTCGTAACATTCCTCTCACCCCCGCCCATCTCGCCTCGACTTTTCGCGAAACTTATTAACGGCCTGGTAAAAAAGCGTCACCTCGATGCTAGGGAACAGTTTCGCTCGTATCTCGAGCCGAGTAAGATACGATAGTAATAAAAAAAGGATAAACGCTTACTTATATCTAAGGTAACTGGCCGTTCCCGCGCCCTTACTTTCCGAAATGGCTTTCGTTTCCGCGAAAGTGCAGTTTTCAGAGAAGGGGTGGGAGCTTGAAAAGAGGGGAGTGGTCGTTAAGAGAAGCGTAAAAAAGCAGCGCGAAAAGTAACAATAAAAATTCGTGGGCATTCGTGTTTCGTCCTCGAGTCGTTCGCCGAACGACTCACCCTCCCCCAGCTTTACCCACCCAGAGTTCACGGCGGAGAAAAGGGAAGAAGGATGCAGAACGGGGTTGAAAGGGGGTGCGTAATGAAACGATATCGAGTAGCTATGGTGGGGTTGAAAACTAGAGTGGGGGTCGTCTTCGGACCCCTCCGTCGATTGACCTCGCTTCGGTGACAGCGACGCGCTCGTTGGAAGGGCGCAGGGCGAATAATCTTGGTGGGGGAAGGGTGGCAGGTAAGGGGGTGTTCGAACTAGGTGGGAGACCACGGGGTGAAGGCGTGGGAGCATGAGAGTTAAATTGACGAAAATGACGCGCACCTACCTACCGATGCAACGCCTTGAAAACGCTGCCCTAAAAAGTCTGACGCTCTCCTGAAAGCACGACTTCTCGATCGGAACGCGAAACGCCTTCAGCTTCCGTCGAGTGAACATAGTGTGCCGAGCATGCAATTTTAAGACGCTCCTTTAAGTAAGTTCTCCAGTCCAAGTAACTCTTTCAAAGTTGCGAGTGCCGGAAGTGCGTTTCAAGTGCAAGTGACTCAGTTTCTCTAATACTTGATAGGATAAAGGTACCAATTTTCGAGGACTTACTGACTAAGATTGGAAATACATTTCTTCCTATTTCCACTATATGTTGGGATTTAGTCATAATTTATATATTTCAGAGGCTTAATTGACTCTTATTAATGACTCAATATCATGCAAAACTTGTCTACTTAATAATTACCTCCCCTCGGTAATTGTTGCCATTATCCTATTTTAGGAAAATTAAGAGGTGTCTCTTATTATTTGAATATCGGAATATATCTATTGGAAATTTACAACTTGGATAATGTAAATGATTTAAATCGAAAACGTAAATAGGAATAATTTATGTACCCCGATTGAAAGGTTACGTACTCCCTCACAGTCCACACAACCAATTATTTTGTTCAGTGTTAGGGTGTGAAGTTTTATGTCTCATGTGGTGGATTTTAATGATCCCATATGGAAACCACCTCAAGTATAGGTTGCAGCTAAAGGCGGGAGAATTCACTCCCTTTTTTATATGAAACTAAATAATATTCTTGATGTAAATCTGTGTAGAGAGTATAAAATTGCGGTCGCAGCTGTTCTGATGAGGGCGCGTGAGTACTAATTGAGGAAGATGAGTGATTTCGTTGCACTTGTGTGACTATTAATGCGTATCGCTGAATGCCATTAAATAGCGAGAGGCGATAACGCCGGAAGTGCCAAAGCGAGCTTCCGTTTGGCTTTCACGTAGGCGTTAGAATTTCGCCGGTGCAAACTGATGCATCGTACCGATGACATTGGCCGGTTTCGCATTATTCGAAACGATGCACGTGCTCTCAACACAGTAGAACGTATACGCTAGCTCGTGCTTCTCTCTGTTCGCTATCTGGCACTCAATCCCACTCTCTCTCTTTCTCTGTATCTCTCTTCCAAGTACTGATATTTTCTCTCTTTCTCTCTCTCTCTCTCTCGCTTCTCTTGCAAGCTCTGATTTTCTTTCTCCCTTGCACTTTTAGCTCCCTCAGTTGCCTCTTCTCATACCATTCCCTCTCCCTTTCGTTCTGCCCCCTCTATTTCGTGGGTGCAAACACATCTCATAGAGTCATACCACGCGCGCGAGAATTCCACGCTGCCTCACGGTGGCAGAACTCGCTTTGCTTCATGTCAGTCAAATGAGACATACAATGATTCACGCGAAAGAATACAAGTAAATGCACATTTTTACAATTTTGAGAATCAATTTGAAATCGAATTTTTCTTTCTATTTGAAAAAGTCCAAGGCAAATATTGTTTACAGTTGTACAAATGTCGTGCAAGTTCAATTTTCACATTTTGTGAATGCGACATTTTTTATATCGTGAAAAATAACGAATATGGAGAAATATTTGCTTAATTAAAGTTAGCTCATGCGTTTTAATTCACTAATGTTTTTCCTAGCACCAAATTGCTGCATTTTTTTACCACACTCAAATGAATTCCTCTAAATAAAATAATACTGAGTACAGCTCATGAATGAAACTTAGATTCTTTTGAAATTCAATTATTCAATTTAGCTTGCGAGATTTTGAACACATTTATTTAAACTGAATTACACAAATATATTTCAGTTTATCTCAAGAATTTTGAATGTCGTTGATTTAGAGTAGAATAATAAATAAGAATTATTCCAAGTTTTGTAAGTGTCTAGTTAACTTTTGACCAAGAAAGCATGACACTAGTCGATTGGTATTCATTGTCGGACAGCAAGTTGACGTCACTAAAACTGGAACGAAATCTCGGATGATCGTCAAAGTGCCCTCAGAGACACTATCGTCGCTGTTCCCGTGGGTAACAGTATACGCTAGAATAGTCGAGTGCAGATAAATGGGTCACTACGACGACGATATCCTATTACGCTTACTTCGCGAAGCGTTAGAGTAAAGGTGTCTTCATCAAAAGTCTGCAAAAAAGATAAACAAATATTTTTTTGACTCATAGGTCTTGTGGAATTTCGTATTTTAATTAAACATTGAAGAGAGACTAAAGCAATTAGTACTGAGTAAGCAACAAGTCCAGAAAAAATCTAGCAGACTTGCACGGTTCAGAAGATGTGGTTAATTAGCAACATTTTTCAGAAGAAGAATGTGCTTAATGAATTTAAATCAGATTAAAAAGAGTCCTGAAAAGAGTTTATTTTGAATGCTAATTGATTGGAAAATTATTTTAAAGAGTAAAATTATACATATTTGAATTTATCACAGTTTGATGAACTCAATTACTCCGAGAAACTTATAATTGGATCGATAAAACGACATTGTCTTCTTAAGCGAAATAGCAATATTTATTTACTGCGACTAAATCATTCCTGATGAAGATTAAATATCAAAAGTCACTCAGAAGTGAGTTTATAAATCAATTTTATATGTGTACATCGATTTCAATAACTGAAAATTCGCGGTTTTTTGCAAAGGTCTTTTCCTTAATTTATTTGTCTTGAACTTGTTTCATGATTATTAGTTTGACTACTATTGTAGAAAGTTGAATTTATTTATCTATTCCTTGAAGTTTGCACAAAAGCTCTGCAAACTTTTCCAAGAAGTGCCGACTATTTTGAAAAGCATTCAACGAGGAAACAATAGATGTTCGAGCTGGTATTTTAGAAAATACTGATGGCCTGAAACACTATGGTTTCTGCCACAGAATGCTAAAATTACACAAATATTATGGCTCACTTTGCATTGATGATTGGCATTTTACTTTGCTTTGTATATAATTTTTTTAAGTTGTTTTTTGTTGAAAGAGAATCATCAAAACAAAAGCTAGTTTTAACTTCTATATAATTCAGATTTTCGACTCTATTCCAATGCTATTATGAATCGTGGTAATAATATTTATATAGGATTTTCAGCTTATTCTACTTGCGCAATGCTTTTCAGGTCAAATCAGCCATACTTCAGATGCATTGGATAATTTATTTTTCTCGGTGCATAATTCTGCTTGAGCGATAGTTGTAAAAGTAGATTCTCCTGAGCATGTGTTATTCGTAGGTATATTTTATTTATTGGCAATCGAGCTATTAGAAGTTTCAAGAGCCTCAAGATCGGACGATTAGCTCGACGTCTGAATATACGCGATTCTAAGGCCGTTGCTACTTGGGAGTAGTTACAGGGTGAAGGGAGTCGAGACGAACGGTCCGCGAGGTCAGCCTACGAGTTTCATGTACACTTTCGTTTGCGCGTGTACAAGTACAAGTAGATGAAATTTTACTTGTACTAGTGCACATATAAACATAGAAACTCACACAGTTAGTTAACGTGAAAGAAGAGGAGCTTCTCTACTATATAGTAGAACGTATCGGCTTACGGTCGTTACTACTCGCGCGGGACAAAGAGAACGGCACGATAATTTAGTTGGTTGGTATAACTTCACCGCTTCTGCCAAAGAGCCAAGCTTCTTTCCACTTCTTTTCTACAGAAGGACATGCAATGACGAAAGGTCCTGGCAAAAAGCCTCCTTCTTGCTGACGACTCTTCTGGGATTCGCCGACTGCATTTTCTTTCTTTCGTTTTAACTTCAATGTACGAAAAGGAAAAGTACTCTCGTGAGATCTTCAGTTTTCACGCGCTTGTCCTTGCCATTTTTGCCCAAAGTTCACACAGATCCATTTGTCTTCCTCGCTTAATCGAAATTGCAATTCTTCACTTTTTACGTTGTTTCGCAATGAGAGAACCACTGATTAATGACTCATTTCGCGATATCATGGAAAACGAAGACTCGGTCGATATCAAACAATACAATTTCTGAATTCGACAAACTCATTTGAGATTCCCCAACTATCATTTGAAACAGACGTCCCAATTCTCGATCATTGAATTTTAAACCATTAAAACATTGTTATGGGATTCCGAACTTGATTGACTGGATTCTATAACTGAGCGAAGCTTAGACATGAAATACGTATATTATATATAGGCATCTAAAATATGCATGCATATGTGATTTTGCAACAAAGTACACATTGGCATTATCCCACGAATCGATCGCCATTGAACGAGTGTGACTTTGAGGCGAGAGATATATTAACAACTTTTCTTATATCTTTTTTCATCACATTGAAAAATTCCCTCATTGCGAAAATTGGCTTAGTCGGTGGAAAAGAATTCGGCTAAGAAACGAGGTAATATGTTTAAGAAGTGAGGAGAGGAGGAGGATCCGTTCTCTTACATCGTCCTCCAGGCGCCGAGGATAGCGGCACCATTCTTCGATTCTAAATCGAATGGCCTCGAGGGCCCCAACCAATGGAAGCCTCGCAATTTTAGAAGCGACCGCATGCTTTCAGCAGCTCCTCTCTTGTCCCCTCGGTACCGCACCACTGCGAAGGACTCTAATCGCCCGACGATTCAACCAATGGCAATCCGGTTTAGACGAGAGTAGAGAACGTAAGTTAGGAAATGGGAGTCAGAATGGTGGGGCCCATTCCAAGCCGCAAGAGCCGCGACACAAGGCTATCCTTTGTCCGAAACAAACCTTGTGCGTAGTTCGCGAGGAAAATCTTGACGCCAAAAGATTTCACCTTGAACGACAAAGTTTGCCAATCTTTAAATTATTAGTTCATTGATTTCATGTGTAGATTGTTTATGACAAAAGATTTTGACTTTGGAGTTTCAACTACGGGAACTATGGTGGAATCATCAACAATTTTCGTTGAACCGACGAAAAATGACTGTTGACTTCACCAATTAATATTTTATCAATACTGATGTAAAGCACAAACAATCCTAATTTTTATCTTTATATCTACCAAGCAATATTAAGAAAACAAAAAAAAATTGGATTTATTTAATTACTTAATGTCGAGTAATTACTTCAAAAAAGAAAGCAGAGGTCATATTTAAAATTAATAATTAATTAACCACTTATACGGTAACATTTTACAATCTCATGTTGTAAATCAACTGGGTAATTAGCATTTTCGGAAAGTTACTCATATGTATATTTAAACGATGTGATAAAAAAATGCAATGAATCAAGGTGACGCATATAAAAATTAGTGACTAAGAAAAACGCGATTAGTTGAATTTGAGAGGAAAATTGACGAATAATTGACTGCAACTACCAACCAGATTTTCTTGACTCATTCTAAACGCGACCTTCGCATTTATGAGGTTACAGAAGGATGAGTCGGTAGAGGAGTTCGAAGAAGTTTCGAATGATTATTAATTATTCTTTCTAGATTAGAGGAAATAATTCTTTTCATACAGCAGAGAAGCTTAAAATAAAAAAAAATATTTGTATTTTTTTTTTTTTCTAGTTTAGAATTTAGTTTCTAAATTCATATATACTAAAGAAATTTGATGAACACTCGAAAAAACCTGAACTTAATCGAAGTGACAAAAGCCTTTAAAAGAATAAAATCAGTTTCTCAGTGAAGGTAAATTTGTTAAGGAATTTGAAGCATTTTTTTTCGTACAAAAAGGAGGTTTTTCGATGTTTACACTTGACCAGTACGAAAAGAACATAATTAAAATCTATTCATCCGAGAAAACGAAAACTGGAGAGCGACCCGCGATAACCCGATTGAACGCGCCGGTGAGTTTTTAGTGGCTTCTTTCAAACAGACGAGGGTCATATTCACCAGTGACATTTACCCCCGATTACGTACTGAGATAACTGCTTTTCGTGATCTCATTATACATTATAATACCCAGACGCAAACATATTTATACAAAAAAAAATATAAACCATTCAAAATTAAACGGTCTCAAAAGTCAAAGAATCTCTATATATATCTCGTTTATAATTTTTCTTTTTTTTGACATATGAAATGCAGGTATTTCTTAATATGACAAATAATTGATTGTATCGCGATGGATATCAGAGTAGAGCTAAAGTATGAAGAAAAACGATTGCAAAATAAATCAAGAAGCTAATTTTATAAAATGGGAGATTAGCATTCAGACGAAACGTCCCAGCATTTAGATTACATTTCCCAATTGAAAAATTAGCATTCTGATTAACCCACTTGCTCGCGAATGTAAAATAGAAATGAAAAAACGAATTTTATGGTTGAGAGAAAGATGGGAAATAAGTGCAGAAAACATGCGGCGATGGAAGTAGCTTGCCTATCATTACGAGCACGAACGACGTCACGTCGTATAGATGCAGCTTCATGAAACGTAAAATGAAAGACGACCGCCTGGTGTAAAATAGGGGAGGCCAGAAACGTGAGAAAACTGAAGAGAAGATGAATAAAAAGAAAAAAAAATTAACGGCGAGAGAGGTATTGAACCAAAAAGGTAAAAACCAAAATTCTTCGTGACAAAAGGTTGACAACCTGTTACCTTCCTGCTTAATCGAGGAGGAAATAATCTCTAGGAGTGGTTGGCTTGATGCCAAATATTTTTCCACTCGAGGAGACCTTTACTTTAGTCACTATTGCCTCGGAATTTCTCTCTTATTATTTCTTCCTCAGAGGCATATTTCACCTGAATCGCATTCCATCTGGAATAGAAACCTCAAAAATCCACTTTCCTCTCAATAGAAGATATGAAACCAATTATCATGAAGCACTCTCCCACCATTTGGAAAAACATATAAATAATACTTTAATATGCTAATAAAAACACGAGTTTAGACTTTATTATCAGAAATCTATAGCTTAGGCGACTTGTTACACAGACACAACAAAAACATGAAACTTCTTACTGTAAAAACTCGACGGTAATGAAAGACAGGAATTTTCGATTTTCCACTTCCTGAATCATAGCGAGTCGACCTCGGTGATTATTATCAGATGTCAAAGAAAATCTAAGGAAAGGCATTATTTTTTGTAGCTTAGTGCATTTATACAACAACCAGTCATGCCTGATAGACGTTATTTAGTTTCAAGGCCGATTTGAAGGTTCGCCAGAAAGTCGGCGAAACGCTCGAGCAAACTAACGAGAGATTTGACATTTCGGTAAAGGAGCGTCGATGGAAATGTGGAGTTACATTAGAAGTGAAGGTGAGAAGATGAAGAAAAATGAAGATAAAAATGAACTGAAAACTGAAGGACTGGAAAAGAGCAAATCTCACGACTCTAGTTCCATGATATTCAGATCACGATTCGGATAACGTAGCGATCGAAAGTCAATCTTTTCATCGATCAGAGAGAATACCTAGTCGGACGCACCATATAGAATATTCATGAAGAGCAAAGTCCAGACGAGTGATTAATTCGAAAAAAACAATTAGACTAGCACCTATATGTGCATGTGAATAAAATCTCAATAGAAGTGTTATTAACTCGCGAGAAACTCGGACAAAGAACACGGATATTTACTTGAGAAAGGATTTCATATGCGCATCGCAACGCGACTTTGATGCACTGGAGAAAGAATACGAAAGTAGTTCGATCTTCTGTTGCTAAGTCTCTTTTCGGATAGCTTCCTTGGAGATTTTAAATATTTTTCTTGATACTTCAGTTTCTAAAGTTCCCTTTCGTCTACCTGCTTCAAAGAATAGCAAACATTTTTAAAACTCTTTTATCTTTTAATTGGATGTCTAATCATAGAGAGTCGTTTTTAAATAATAATAACTTACAGCCAATTATGTTACTTCATTAAAATACTAAATTATTGCTTACAAAAAATATGATAATAACTTGGGAAATTAAAAGATAAAGATGTGCATATTTTCTGTTATATCCTAGATATGTATTAAAAATGGGTTTGCGAGTTTTGCTCCTCATGATAATAAGTGCGCATCATTTGGTCTCGATATACATATAACAAATTCCGCCACATTTCCGTAAATGGGAATAATATATTTGATAAGCTGTGTGGAACTGGAGCGTTTAAATAATGGGCGCACGAAACGGAATCAGCTGTGTGTTTAACTGCATCTGTATTGGAGATGGCATACATTTGTGTGGGTGTAGTAACGCCTGCCGGCAACAGGCGTTGCTATTGCCTCGAAACATTTGACAAACAGTAATAATTTATTCAGATGTTTTTCATGCACTCACTCACACGAATAGCGTTAATATACCTCTGGCGTCGTGACACCTCTTCTCGATGCCATTTCTTTTCTTTTTTTTTATTTATTTATTTTTGTCATTACTCTGCACCTACGCGCGTTTCAAATATACTGCGAAATACACTTTTTATTTCGCAAACAGAATGTAATTGCATTTTGTTTTAGGATCGAGGTTCAATTATTTACAATAGAAAAGATATTGGCTATGTCAATATTTCACTCCTTTGATGATATAGTCCTAATATCGATTTTTTAAACATCTCTTTACATTGCTGCATTTAGTAAACAATTTTTACCATTTCATTAGTAACTCCTTACTAATTCAGTTTTGGAGATTATCTGCATTATTTTATTTTCACTCATTGTATGAAAGCTTTTAACGTGTAATCAGATTGTAGAATAATCAATAGTCATTATTTAGCCGCGAATCTGGAAAATCAAATCGATGATTTTTCGTTGGATATTGCAGGTAAAATGTCGCTAGAAACCATTTAGATTTAACGACCATGTTCTGTGAGTTCCTGACTTGCTGATTTGTACTTTTGTTTTTTTTTTTTTATATTCTGTCCATGAGAGCGTGCACTATGTTGGCCAATGCATCGATCAATTCGTTATCCGGAGCGCGCATCGGCTCGTGCTCTATAAAATAATCCACCACCCACTAGTTGTTTTGCCAACTGCGCGACAGTTTCAGGTTGTGTGTTGTGCATTGAGTTTCGCTCTAGTCGTCTCTACCATTTCTCCCTTTTAACCCCTTTCATTTCCCAACACCCACATCAGATTCATCCCTTCTCGTTTCCTGCGACACGTGGAGCAAGTCGGTGTGTAACTTTATGTAAATAAATTCGCGATCGATAGAGTAAATTGAGATGAATAATGTATTCGTTATTTTTTGATTGGAAAATTGTCATCTTTCTATTTCCGAGATTTTCAGAACAGTTTTTCAGAAGTTTTCAAAATGACCTGGTACAGCAGTTTAAGATAATGAATTTGATTTATCAATTTAATTTTTAAAATAGAATATCAAGATGATATCAAGATGATTTAATGAAAAAAATCAAGTGCTCGTCTTTACAGAGAGAGAAAGAACTTATTAAAGAAACACGATGTTAAAAATATAAACCACTAGAGATAAGGTATAATTCAGAATGTTGGAAAGGTTCCTGAGCATTTAGGAGAAAGCTAATTTGGTTTTCTTGAATTAACGAAATGGAAGATTTAAGTTTAATTTTCACTCATCATAATAAAATGTAAATTTCCTTTTAGAATTTCTCGAGTGTAATGAGAAAAATTTGAGTACAAGTAAGACACATAAATAAATAAATAAATAAATAAATAAATAAAGCACCAAATAAAGCTTGGAAATTAAGTGACACTCAATTTATCTTAGTATATGTTAAAACCCAAGTTTTAAAATCTCGGAAAAGTGCATGTTGAAGGTTTTGAGGTGGAATTTCATCTTGAGACCTCCTAAACCAGAAAACAGCTCAAATGACGATTTCTCTAGTGCGAACGACTCAAGGCCTTTAATCAAGACACCGTACATGGGCAGATTAAAAAAAAAAGACCAAGTGCTCTCTTCCCTCTCCCAGTTCATGCTCAATTACCAATGGATCGTCGTGCTTCGCCAAACGCTCGTCCGTATAATGCACCGACCGATTCCAGGGGCATCGAGCAATTTAATTTGTGAATTCCGTACGGGTCGGAATGGCACGAATGGTTTCCCAGAAATACATACCGCTCTGTTCCTAATGACCCGACTGTCCAGCGGTCGACGACAAAATCAATTGTCCTGTGAAATAAAACGATCTCTATGAAAAATCAGTCCGATTGTAGGTTTCTGAACTCATCTAGTCTATAACCCACACGTGCAGAAATGCATGATTGTTTGAATCCGGGCGCGTGCCATCGTATCGTACGGGGTGGGTGCACGACGAACTAGTGATTGCTCGATTCACACGATAATTGCCTATGTATATATCCGGAGTTTACCGAGATCTGAGTCTCGTTTCATCGTCCAGAACGTTAATCACATTTTACTATGTTAACCAATTCTCGCATTCTTATCCAATCACTGATAAATCTGTGTTTTATGTCGCAAATTTAAAAAAGAAAGGAGAAGAGTTATAATCGACTGGCGAATTAAATTATTTTTGACATTCGATTAGCGGTTTCAGCCGCTAATAAAATAATATTTCTGTATCACTTATTAGTATTTAATTGATAAATTAATTGATTATCTCTAGGCAAGAGACGTGACACCTTCCCGATATTTCAATTTTTTTCTTTGAGTTTATTTGATAAGGAAAACCGTTCCGACTCGGAATGAATAAACTAGATGCAAAGCAGTTTCAAATTTCATATATTTATATATATGCAACAGTTCAGCAAGAGCCTTGATGCAACCAATTTTTCCTTGTATTTTACAGTCAAATGATCTACCAACTGGTCAGATTTCAATCCCACCGCAGTTGAAACATAGTCATTGTTTTGCTGATTCTGTTGCAATATTGACCTGAAATTATCGAAATACGTCGCATTGCGGGGATTCAATGGAAAATTATAGTGCAATATAGAGTGTGACATGAAATTGCTAGAATTATTGAAATTTCAAAAAACTAATTAAAAAATCTGGAATTTCATTATCTGTCTAAAAATTGTGAATTAATCTCGTTATTAACAACTGTAAATACTTGCTCATATTTCTCTATCTGTATAATGTATCTTAAATACCTTGTTGTTTACTCTTATCAAAATAATTATTTCTCGGAACTGACCAAGGTAAATCTTTTTTTACTATTTTCAGTTAGAAACGCAGCGAGATACTTGACATGATAAGACTTAACTATTCGGCCTTTCGATAAGTGTTCTGAAAAATATAAACGATATCGTTTGACTCCTATCAGTAACAAGTAGAGAAAAAGTTAAAACTTGCCTAACTGTACTATCAATTCCTGCCATTTGTTTGCATTTAAGTAAATGCACAATAGATAAAAAAATAATGTTTCCGTAATAAAAACTGAATTGGCAACTGGTCAACTTTTAAAACTGGTTTTAAAAGGAAAAAGAGTTATAAAAATAAATTTCTATTGTAAACTTTAGCTTTGGCGTTGTTTAAAAACTATTCGTTATTATGAAAGGGATATATTTCGGCCCAACACTAAGGAATTTCTTCTTTCTTTCCGATTGATAATCTTTACTGCCTCTTCATCTTGAAAGGTCGCCAGTCGAATCTCCTACAAGAAGTCATGTGTTCGTAATGGCAAACACTACGGTAACAATCAGGAGCTAGAAGACATTTAAAAATAAAAGAATTCCTGGTAGCCTATCCCAATTCCTCCCACACAACCCAAGTGCGGCGTAATCTTGGGTAAAGTGCACATCATTGTTTGATGTAGTTGTGGTGGTGTTGCAGGTCTGGAGCGGGTAGCGGAGGAGTTGATGGGCCGTAGGAGATGGAAGCAATATCAAGACACCCTGTACACCGGGCCTCGCAGCGAATCGTCAACGACGACGCAGCAGCAACAACAGCAACAACAACAAGCCCTTCATCAGAGGCTATACTCAACGCCGCAAGGCTGCAATCTAGATGCAGCTGCTTTGAACCAGGTGGCTCACCTGCGTCCCCAGGTGCTGCCAGCTCAGATAAAACAGGAGCTGTTAATTCCCAAAAACCTCTCGAATCACCATCCCACGCAGGAGGACCAACAGGACCACCCAGAGCAACGGGACCAGGAGGAATCGAATTGTGTCAAGGTCGAGATCGAAAATTCGGAGGTCGGAGTCCAGGACTCCAGAACCGAAACAACCACTACTACGACGGTAACGACCAACAACAGTACGAATTCGACGGGAGTGAGGAGACGAAATCGAGGAGACGACGAGAACGGAAACGAGGACGAGGAAGAGGACGAGGCAGAAAAGAGGCTCAAGACCAACCAGGAAGACGTCAGGTCCACCAATCACCTCAACGAGAACGAACGAACCTCCAAAGAAGAGGACCCGACCAAAACCAACGACTCGGAAGGGACCAAGGTGAGCTCTTTTCTATTTTATTTTCATTTATTACTATTTGCTAGGAGTGTGGAATAATTGATAGAATTTATTATTAACGTTTTTAATGATTCCTTTTAGGAACGGATAGAGGGAGTCGCGTTGGAACGAATACAGGTGACACAGGGTTTGTTGAGGGTAAAAAAGGAGGAGGAACTTCAGGAGGTACCAGTTCCTGGCAGTGGATTAAATTCGACCTCTGCGGCGACAACCAACTCGCTATCAACGACCAAGGAGACGGAAGTGATTCCAGAAAACGTGTTCCTTGGAAATCGGATAGTGAGTCCTCCACCGGAAGATTGGAAGCCGTTGGACAAGTGTTACTTCTGTCTCGATGGCAAGCTGCCACACGACGACCAGCCGCCCCTTGTAAGTCCCGATGCTGGAAAATCCATCCATACGACGAACCTCCCTCTTCTAAAGGATACTTTGCTTTGAACTCCTTTTTAAAGATTCATGAAGGCTCTTCTAACACCTTGCCTCTATCGAAACCCATCCTAGAGTCAACAAGATTCACCTCATCTTCTCATCTCATTGCCAATCTCACACCTTTTTCTAGAACCACCATCTAAAAATCAACCAGAAAATCTAAAAAGCAACAAGCTAATCTGAAAATCAATCAGCCAATCCAAGAATCAAGAAGCCAATCCTAGAAGAGCAGTCCAAGAAGCACACCCACTTCCCTACTTCTTTTGCTGATATTTTCAGAATTTAATCGCATTTCTTTTGGGTTTACAGAGTCCTCAGAGTGACAGCAGCAGCAGTTCTCGATCAGCGGAGTCTCCGATGTCAGTTCAGGTCGACCCCATGGCGGCATCCGTGGTGGCAGCCGCTCTTGGCTCATACCCAACATTACTGCCACAATGGTGTCTACCACCGAGGGAGGCACCCCACATCAACGTTCAAGCACACCAGGATAATGCTTCGGGAGCTGATCAACCCCTTGATCTCTCGGCTAAGCCAAAAAATTCTCAGGTAATCCCCCTTTCATTTATTTCCCCCTTTTTTAATTCAGAAATCAAATCCAAATGAGCTAATTTCACTGCAACTTGATATGTCCAGATTCTTACACACCCAACTAGGTTTCTTTCCTTTATTTTCATTCAGTAATTCCACAATTGGGGGTTTGTACTTTGTCCACTTTTCGATTTTCAATTTGAATATTGGGAACGTCTGGTATCTACTTCCTGCAATAATCCTTTATTCGCCCTCATTTTTATATTATTATTTTCTTATAAGTTTATAATGGTGAAATAAAATTTCTAGTACTTCAGGAGTAATCCAGTCTAGTTTTAAATCCGAATAATGATTTAAACAAACTTTATTAGAAATTTTAAATCACTATTGTCGATGTCCACTAATGTTTTTATGATTTTAGACTGTCTATTCTTGAGTTCTGAAACTTTTTACGTTTGTCCTATAGAAGAATCATCGTCGTTTTCAGGACAACAACATATCCTTATTGGAACAACAAAAAATACCTCTGCGAATGCCGGCGGGACTCGACCCCAAGACGATATTTAAGTGAGTAATTTTATTCAGTTTTGTGTAAAAGTATAAAAAAAACCCGACAGAGCTGAAAGAATTTGAGCTACATATTGGTGTTCCAAGAAAAATTCGAATTGAGACTGGGTTTCTTTTGAACCAAAATCCGGTTCATTTTAAAAGATTTTTCTTTTTTTAATGTTCATCTGTGTTTATCATAGTCACATGACTGTCAAGTGACGAAGCAGCTCACTAGACCGATATAATTTACACTGCGTGACTAAGGAGGTAATTGGATTCCTTTCGAAAGAAAGATCTCGATTGCACGTGGCACGTTGCAAGTAGGTCTATTCGGAACGTGTGATAAGACATAGACATACACATTCACGCTATAAACTGCAATCTGGCTGCAGAGACTTTGGAGACTGATAACCCTGATTCCTGCTGTCAATTAGACAATCGTTTGCTAGCTGGATAACCTCAACCTTGCTTTAGTAGAAATATAGTCTAGGAATATAATAGCTTTATCTGAGTAGGAATTTCTTAGGGTTTTATCGCTTGGAATAATTATCTAATACAAAAATTAAATAACTTTCTATTGAATTAACATTATTCGGTATTGTTCTACTTTCAAACTTTTACACGTTCTATGCAGTTTTTTTATTTATTGAGGATATTCTTTGTAAAGTTATTTATTCAAGAGCTTTTCACTTAAAAGCAACAAAGTTTGAGTGACTTCCACTTTAAATTTAAATTTATTCAAATTAGGTTTGACTATTTTTTGAAAGGCTTCAAATTAAAATTTTACAAGCCAAAGCTTGTTACGTTAAAGGTATTTCTTAATTCAATATGGAAATCTTTTAGAATATAATTTTAGAGAAAGATTATTTTTAAATTAAGAAATAAAACTAACAAAATTTAATGTTATTAAATTTGAATACTCTTCAATAAAGTATCCATATTTTAAACTTTTTTAATTCATGGCCGTAATTAATGTCTATCAATATCAAGTTGATCAAATAAGAGGTTTCTTGGATTTGACGTTTTTAAATTGCTATCTCCAAAGTTTGGAAACTTTTGAATTGAAAGCATTTGTATTAAATCTGATATAATGAAGAAACTTTATTTCATTAAAAATACTCTATTACTTTGTAATTCATGAAGCAGAGATGAAGAGTAGATTTCAATTTAATTTCTCAGTTGCTGGCATGTGCTGTGTTTTAAATCATTTTTTTTTTATTCTACTCAGCACTTAATTTACGCTTCAGTTTTACAAGTAGAAAAGTAGAACTAGAACTTGAATATGTTATAATTTAAATTAAATTATCGACAATTTTCAAAATCTAGCTCTAGTATATATAGGGTATTTTTTCATCAGTTCATTTATAGTGAGAAAATGACACTGAAGGAGAGAGAGAGAGAAAAAGAGAGAAACTTGAAAGAGAGGGAAGAGTACTTTATGACTTGATGTATACGAGGTGTAGATTGCGTGAACTAATAATAGAAGATGATAAAAATTTGACGCGCAAAATATGTTGGGAAAACAACGAAATCACAATGAGGGCAACGTACTGCACTCTTGGATATTTTACTCTCCCCTTTAGAAAATGTAGATTTGCCGTGACCCTCGCAAAATAAAAGCGAGCAGACTACAGTAGACCTACTCGCAATGAGTACGTTTACACGGCCGATAAGAGCCCGGATAAGGAAGACACTCGCGACGGGTGGCATCGACCTCGTCAGGGTGGATTTGTAATGTTTCTTTCTCAAGAAACTGATTCATTGAACAATACATTTTTCCGTTTTCCATTTTTATTTTTAACTCCATTTATAATAACCATTAATAAAAGAAATTCAGATAAGAATAAGGGATTTTTTAAAATGATTTTAGATAACTTTTGAACTGTCTGTCTTTAAAAGTTTAAATTTTGAACTGTATAATGTCAAATATTGAAGAGCAAATTAAACATTGCGATAAGACATAAACCCCCCCCCCACTAAATTGAGTCATAAACTCCATTTTGCACGTTTCCAAATAATCGCTGGCGTGGAAATTTTCTTGACAGATTTTCCTGCAAACATATCTCGTTCATAATCTTCATTTAATGGCCAAATAAAATATTTTTTTGTTCCACTTTGTTAAATGTCACTGACCTGAAGCTTGCAGATAAAAATCATTGCGAAAATCATATTCACTTCTTATCATTCCATCAGCACATAATGCAAGGTTGAATGAATTCATTTTTTTCATTGAATACTACTTTTTTTTCTTTTTGTACGAGTGATCATTGTTAAGGGAACTATTTTTGATACCTAGACAGATTCTCTCATCTTATCTTCATTGCAGAAAATTTACGAAGCTATTGTGGAGGGATCAGTGAGCGAGAAAATTGCAGACAGAATGGTAAACAAAAAAGTACCGATAAATTGAGGCTAAGCCACGGTAGCTTGCCTATCAGGCTCGTATATGGTCGAAATGCACTTTTATCTGCGGATTTTGTTGACCGACAACGCCGGTCGACGAACTCGTAAAAACGACTCAATCATGCCAACTAAGAGCCAAGGATAAGGAAACATGCGACGATTCTTTACGCTTCTTTTTAATCTTATCAAACCAAACTACAGATTTTTCAAAATCGATAGACTCCTGGTTAAGAATCAATCTAGATATTAATTACATTACTGTAAAAGGCTTTTTGTGTTTTTTAATATTTAAACTTAAATCAAATTTTTATTACTATTGTGTCAATATAGAATAAAATAATAACTTGGTAATGAATAAAGAATTAACAATAATTTGATATTGAATGAAAAATATATTGGACCAATAAGAAATGAGTTTAATAATACGCGAAGGAAGTCCATTGACCCATCTAAGAGTGAAATGGAGAATACATGTAAATGACAGAAGAAATGAAGAGAATGATGTGTATTTATTTGGAGGTAAATTGAATTAAAGCGTTCATTTCAATCAGAATGATATAATTAATGTCAAAAGTTCCTTCCTTGAAAGGAAACACGTGCACCAATTTTCCGAACACGTGCGTTAATGGTTTACACAACTAAAGTTCACCAGAACTCAAATAATGAATAAGAAACCCAATGTACTGATTGACATTCAATCCTTTGCAGAATTTTTGTTGACGTCACCCTTTGGATTCACTTACTTGAATCACAAATTCATAATCGTTCCAGAAGCACAATGCCTTCCACTCCCTCCTCAGTTTACGTCAATACTGAAACAATGATAAAGTTAATAAAAGTAATACATCAAAGCCAAGAATGCTTTGGATCTCCTTCTTATCTTAAAATACGCGAAGGCAAGACACGTTCTTTTGTATTTCGTGGACGACTTCGGTTATTATTAGTTGATATTAATTCAAATTTTCCAAGCATTTTCAATTTTTTTATCACTTCTCTGAACGTGCCTCTTATGGATTATTTTCGAGGGGTACATAACTTGAATTTTTTAGTGATATAGTCTTAATGTTCACGATTGAAAGGTTGAGAAGTGAAGCCAACTGAAGATGGAACATTGAATTAAACAAAAATTTAGACTAGTTATTTTTTTTGTTCGTTTTTGGCTGATTATGAGTCGAGTAATAGCTTGAAACAACTGAAATTACTATAAGCTTATTAATAATGATGAATTATTTTTTGCAGTTCCTGTTATCGGGCGAAACCAAGGTTAACTGGTCCAGCAGGTGTTGGTGGTGTTCCAGTGGTGGGTGCTGGCGGTGGTAGAAGGACTTATACTGAAGAGGAGCTGCAGGCAGCTCTGAGGGACATTCAGAGCGGAAAACTGGGGACTCGTAGGGCAGCAGTGATCTATGGAATTCCCAGAAGCACTCTTCGCAACAAGGTCTACAAGCTTGCGATGGAACGCGAAAGGGACGCGTCCCTAACAAGCACCATTTCACACCCTCACGAGTCTGGCGTTCCAGCCGCCACGATTTCGACTACCACCTCCACCACCACCACTACAACAACCACAATAACACCAAATACGACCCAAAATGCCTCTGCAACCACTCCGCCCTCGCAAGTGGATGAGGTAGGTTTTGGGGACAAACGAGCGTACCAAACAAAACTAACTAGCGCACTAATTAATCTATCCTACCTTATCGCGAAATCAAATACAGAAAATAGAAACAAAAGTACAAAAGTTAGATATGTACAATAAGAGTAGAGAAACTGGTAAAACTGTCCTGCAACTCAATTCGCGACACTTATTCAGATTAATGTCTGATTCATAGCAGATGTCATCAGAACAAGATCTTCATATGATTCAGTTTTAAAAGCTAAAATCCATTCCAGATGAATTTCACTTCATTTCTGTGATAGGAAACCCGGAAACGTTAATTCAAATTCTACATGTTATATTTTAACTGTTAATCATTGCTAATCAGATCATTTGAAATGGACTTTAGAAAGCAAGAGACGGACCAGTTAGTATGGTTCGTTGATTCGAAAATGACTCGTTGTCGGGAAAAGATTATTTCATGATTCATCGAGTCAGCGAACATTCAGTATTTAAGTGTAGTTTTGGTTAGGAAGAACGAATGAAGCTTCCCCAAAACATACCTCTGGCATGGCAATCGAAGAATTTGTGTAGATCCTTCAATCTCTAGTTCAATATTTCAATCCAGTAAATAATAAATCGTTTCTAAACAATTTTTAAAAAATTTTCTTTCGCTATAAAAACGATCTACACTTGTTCTGAAAGATTGGCGTGATGCTCAGTAGTGTCCTGCGTATTTTGCATGGGCTGTTTAACTTTTAATTCACTATTTGTAGTTTAACACTCGGCCACTTGGCGCACGCGAGGTGACGAGGCTTGAGGTAAGTTTTTGGGAAGTTCCGTTCAGAACGTGACTTCTTTTTTACTTTCCACCGCGTTACCGTAAAAGGGACCAGTTCGTATTCACGATTTTTCTTTCTTGATTCTAGAGACCACTAAAATTGAAATTTCTTATGAAATTGCTTCTTGATTGTGAGTACGCGCGAGCTGCGTTTTTAGAATGTTATAATTTTGCCATGTGTCGCGTAGGAACGTCAATGAGGCGAATTAGAGTTGCTTCATTTTGGTTTGTATGCATGTTTTAAATGATCCACGTGGGTCATTTATCCCGAATGTATACATAATATATTGCATCCAAATGCGTTTTGGCGCATTAAGAAAGGAATCTGAACATCTTAGCAGTCCCTGCATGGAGCTTGCTATCATTTTGCATAAAAATAAATCAAATATCAACGACATCACACATGACACTGTAAGACACAAGACAATTTTGAAATTCAAACAGATTAAACAGATTGAAACGAAAATTGATCTAAACTAACGAATGAAAACAAAATTAATCAGAGTATAGATGAAAGCTAATTTTATTATTTGCCGAAGTTTTCATTATTCGAAGAATTATTTTCCTGTCAGTATATCCATTATAAAAAATAGAGAAAGCTAGAAAGACATTTTTCAACAGGGGGACGAAAAGGAACTCTCGGGTGCTGAGGAAGAAAAGGAGGTGGAGAAGGCATTGCTGAAACCGTTGCTCTCTCTTGAGGACTTGGTGAGGTTTTCGGCCCTTGAAGGAAGTGGTGGAGATTCCTTAAGGACTCTTTTACAACGAGGGCAGGAAACGGGTACCGAGTGGCCTGGTTTTGAACACGCAAACATTGGTCCCTACATCCAAAAGATGTTAGCTGCTGCAACACCTTTTAAAGGTACATATAGAAACTCGAAAGGGTAATTAAATGTCTGAAAAGTCTCGATTTCAATCTAGAAGTAATCTAATTGTAAAGACTCGGTAGAATTGTCTCCTATCGATTCACTAGACTCTTTTATTATTTAACTGAACTGGGTCATTCGTGTTGGTGCACGAAAGTTAAAAAAATGGCGTGTAACTTCCTAAGACTTCAGGGATCGATAGAAGCCAGGCCCGGTCCGGTGGTCGGGTCGACAACACTTTCCGCCTTTTTACATCGACGTCTAAAACGACCAAAGCTATTCTTGAAAGCTAATCCGGATTGACATAAAAATTTCCTTTAGAAACTTGATAGCTTCATAGAAGAAGTAAAACTGAGGTCTACAGAGTTTAATGGTATTTGTTAACTTCAACTATCAATGATGAAGAAACCCCGAAAGTTATATCTAAAAAAAGAAGACAGATGTGAGAATCATGAAGCGCCTTGAAAAACATAGCTGAAGTTAACACTTATTATTAAACTGGAATAAATGATCCCAGACCTATACATATAGGCACTTGTAATTCCATCTTTGATAAGATTGATATTGAAACTTTTTTCAGTTCCTAAACTTCATCTTTCTGATCTATTATGAAATCCTGAATTAACTTGTACAGGGCTCCCAGAGTCGCCAGACTACCGGATTCCCGAGGTTATGAGGAGGCTAATGAGCGAGGACAAGAGGCTGAGTAAAGACGTGAACGGTGATCAATCTGGCCACCATCAGCAGCAGAATCATTCTCAGCAACAGCAACGTGGCCCGATGACGAATGACGATTTTAATCCAAGTATCGAAGAAGAGGCGAGTGACAGTGCTCAGGGCAGAGCCATACTAAAAATTCCGTCCTACAAACCGGCAAATGCGCCGGGTTCCAGCAAGAATGGCGAGCCTAACTCAGCTGCTTTCGCACAGGGCTTCGCTGCAGGAAGCGGCACTGTTGCCGGAAGTCCTGGTTTAATGGAGCGTTCGAGTCCTGCATTTTCCGGCACCAGTAGTCCCACGAATTCTTTGGTAGGCAAGGGCGTGGGTGTCAACTTCCGCGACGTCATCGCAAAGAGCATAAGTGTCAAGTTCCAAGAGGGTCAATCACCGGGAGAAATGCCAGGTCAGGGAGGAGTCGCTCAGTCGCCTCAATCCATGATGGGCGAGTCGAATCCCTTCAAAAGAGTTCGTTATACGCCTCCTCAAACGGCTCAACAGCAACAGCAGAAGCAACAACAGGCTCAATCTCAAGATAAACAAGGAAAACCGGGAACTGGTGGCAAGGGTACGCGACCCAAACGGGGAAAGTATCGAAACTACGATCGAGATAGTCTCGTTGAGGCAGTGCGGGCTGTGCAGAGAGGAGAGATGAGTGTTCATCGGGCTGGAAGCTACTATGGGGTTCCACATTCCACTCTTGAGTACAAAGTCAAGGAGAGGCATCTTATGAGGCCACGAAAAAGGTAATTTGAGGTTCTATATCTATTAGAAACCCTGAGGGTATCTGAGAATTTGTCAAGTTGTTTGTGTATGTTAATCCTCGTTGTTTCTTTCTGATTACAGAGATCAAAAGCCACCAGACGACAAGGCGAAGGAGACCGTAACTGCGCCCGGAGTCATGCGCCCTGGAGCACCTGACAAAAAGCCTCAAATGAAGCCTCAAAAACCCTTCACACCTCCTGGAGGAATGCCAGGTCCGAATGGCATGAAGATGCCACCCTTCATGGAAGGCATGCCTCCACTTCCGTTCGCTCATCCTTTCAACTTTTGGGGTCCAGCGCCTTTCATGCCCTCACCCTTCATGGGGGGAGCTCCCAACGTCCCAGGCATGCTTCCCGAGCAGTATTTCGCTACTCAGAGAATGCGGGGACTCCAGGAACAGCAGAGGAACGCGATAGTCCAGCAGCATCAGCAACGAGATCGTGATGGCAATAATGTATCAGCTGAACCAGGAACGTCTAACTCTCGAGGTTCGATCGTGAAATCTACGAGGGAAATCGCCGAGAGTCTTTACGACGGTACCGGGGCGAATGGTAGCTTCCTGGACAATCTGATCAGATCGAGTCTGGAGACGGGTATAACGAGGGACCAAAGGGCGATGGTCGAAGCTAGAAGTCAGCAGCAGCAACAAGCAGCTTCGCAGCATCATCCTGAGGCTCTGAGTAGTAAGGCGCTGATCGATCAGCTCTGCAGAAACTCTAGGCGAACGCCTCTTCCGAGGATGACTCAGGACAGTAGCGAGGACGAAAGTTATAGAAGTTCGAGCGGCAGGTCGATACCGGAAAGACCTGAACGGGTACCCACTGTCGACTTAAGTCCTTCACCTTCCGAAAGAGGTCGAACCGATGATGGTAGCGATCGACTGACCTCACCACCAACGCCTCTACCAGTTTCCAGGGCGAGTAGCAGGGAAGACGATCGCGACCCTAGGATCGATCGCAGCAGTAGGGAGCGGGAAGTTCTCAATGGGGGAAATGAAGACCGGGAGAGAAAGACTCTGAATCTGCAGCAGTCGCAGCAGCAATCGCTGAATCACTACCCGGACTTACACAATCTCTATGCCGTATCAACTGACAAAAAAAGTGCCTGTGATAGTAAGCTTATAGTAGATCATTCGAGCCAGAAGACTCAGCAACAACAGCAGGAGTACGCGGCCGTAAGTGGGCTGGTGGTGCAACTGCAGAGAGGATACAATTCCGGTACCAACAGGTCCGGTGATCAACCTCCCAACAACCAGCCACAGGAGCAACGCGGTTCAGCGGTGCTCATGGAAGACTCCGTAGAGCAGTAGACGAAGTCAGTATCTTCTCGTAAAGTATACAGTTACAAAGTACAGTAACCACTACAGTAACTACTAAAGTAACCAGTACAGTAAATACCCCTCCCAAGGCCCACCAACCACTGTGCCCGTCCAACCACCGACGAGGATCCAAAGCATCTACCTAACTCTAACTTTTCTCATCTTTTCCGAGGGGAAAGAAAGCACTAAGTCGAAGTAAACTCGAAGTGCCCTGTTTAGTGGCCAGTATCGCGGAGACAGGTGGACCTTTAGGATTCTCGTTGTTGGTCGAGAGTGGTTGAACTCCTTCAGCCCCTTCTTAAGCTTCAACGTCTCGAGGCAAGAAACCCAATGCAAAAAATGAAAGCGTACGCGAGATGCTACACCTCCGAACCAAAAATAGTGCCGGATGCCTCAAATATCTCAAGCCTCGAACCATCCCCGAACAATTGAATTATGGTCAATTGATCAAGTCAATCAAATATAATCGAAATATTCAAACCAAGCGGAGTCAACTTGGAAGAATCTTTTCTGTTTTAGACAGATTGATTCAAGGTGACTTTATTGGTTCTGGATTTTTCGATTAGAATTTAATTTGCTTAGCTAATTAATCAAGTTTCATTTGTTCATCAATGGTTCAGCGTTTTTTATATATGAAATGTCTGACATTAACCAAAAACCACACTGCGATCCCACCAGTAAATACGCCGCGAACTCAGACAGTTGGAGGTCTTCCTGACTTTCCACAAGTCGACGCGGTACGACTCTTTTGATTATGGCGATGTTAACGAAAAGCAAAAAAGACAAGGAATGATAACCGAGAACCCACATTTGACACATATTCAGACACATTAACAGACACAATTATACTCCAGACACGATTCCTACACGCGCGTCATCCAACACGATTTGTATACTGTACCCCTTTTACCTGAGGTACCCGGAATATCCAAACGACCACGAAACTGGTGAAAATTAGGTAGCAAAAAAAAAGGAATCAAGTTTGGCGCGCATGCGACCTTCACCGTACTATACCTACGAAGGGCAGATGAAGAAATTAAACACAACATATTTTTTTCTCTATCAATGTAAAACTACCTAACGTAACTTACCTACTATTAACATTACTTAACTCTTAAGGAAGCAACATAATTATATAAGAATAATATATTATATATATACATATATTTTTGGTCATTACGAAAGATTAGCGACGATGATATGCGAGCCAAGACTTTTGTTGGCGCGCGAGGCGTTTTTTCACAAGGCGACAATATTCTCTGATATCTCAGTTTTTCATGCTGGTCTTTTAAAACGGATCTTCGCGTCCCAGGTTTTAATATGTGAAGCTAACTATTGAGAGTTCTCTTCGTTGACGAAGGCGCGTTACTACGGAATCAGTCCTCCAAAAGTCCAACTCGTGTTCCTTTACTTGCGAAGACTGGATAGAAAAGAAATGAGGCTTTAGTAACAAGAGATCCGAATTTGAAAAATCAACCAGATTTATTTACAAGGAAAGGAGGAAATAAAAAATTTAGTGTTTTAGAATAAATTTTGATCTGTTATAAATTTACTGGGGTTTTTTTGAATTCGTGTCTCTTTTTGTACATATCTTTTGGATGAATTCGTGGAATTACCGGATATTCCTGACGAGAAAAAGAGACGAATGAAAGGTGTGTTTAATTATTGACATGTACGCTTAAAATAATTGTGATTTCCTCGTCACTTTTGACGCTACGCGCCTTCGTCTACGGGGACTGCAATGTGGAGCAAACTAAGAAAAAAGAAAAAAAAAAAAGACAAGTTACAGAGACAAGAAATACTGAGAAAAATAAGATAAATCTAGAAACGCGCGCTCTCGATTCCGGATCTCTTCTGATCAGTTTCTTACATGTAAAAGTCCACTTTTTGATACGAATGCAAGTTTTCTACCATAGCACAAGCGCGTAGCGTTCTTTAAAAGACTATTTAAACACTTTTCCTCACCACGGGTTCACATTTAAAGGGACTATGACCAGCCTGCGAGGTCTAACTCGTTTTGGGATTGTTGAGAAAGTTAGACTCTTTCCTGGTTCATCAATCATTTTTCAATTTTACCAAATTTTATTTAGATGATCTTCTAAAATTAAGAGTTTACAAGTAAATAAAAGATATTGAATGATTTGTTGATGGACTTGGAAAATCGAATGGTTGGGTTAAAGATCCCGAATTTTTGAATAATTCTGGAATTAGTTAAAGTAATGAAAAAATGGGGTGCTCCGCAATTAGTTAGGCGCGCGCTTTAAGTTATACGAGTGGCAAAACAAAAAGTCTGAAAAGCTGTAAAATTCCCGTTGGACCAAAGAGCGACATATGATGAAGGGGAACAGGGGAAAAGTTCGACGCGCAGAAAAGTTTCGTTAGGATTAAATTATATAAGGAAATGAGATCGGAATGGCGCTGTACCGACAGGGCAGGTCGAATAGCGTAATCGCGATAAGAATGGATTTAGGAGAAAAAAAGCTGTGTTTTCTGTTTTACGTACAGTGAAAAATGACGCACTCATCATGACTCTTATACGACTGAAACTTTAGGCTGTACATAACTTAAGGCATGTATGTTCGGTGTTAAAAAAATTCCTTACTATGAAAAAATTATAATACGAAAAAAGCATATTAAGACAAGGCTACTCTCTCGGTGTTTTGGACATAAACTAAATTTACATATTTAAATTAAACAAAAAAATGCGCAAGTTATTGAGTGTAAACGTTAAGGTCTCTTAGGGTTAACATTTTAAAAGAAAAAAAAGCAGCAAAGCAGAACAAGCACTAATCATGATTGTGTGTAAACGTATTTAAAAAAAAACTCCCCGCGAGAAAACAAAGTAATTCACTTTCGGTGTATTCTTAAACTTCTTAAAATACCTTGGAAAAGCTCTTCATTCTAAATGTTCATCCGGGCGTATTTCGAGAAAAAAAATGTTGTATACACACACACACGTACCCTGCAAACTAACTCTTATTCTCGCCCTTTACCTATACCTGTACCCTCAACCCTTCTGGCCCTCTTCGCCCTGAAGCCTAAAACTTTTAAGAAACAAATTTAACGTTAGATGTGAAAATTATATTATTGTACGGATGATATATCGCTATCATGATTGTCGTTATTTATTACGATTACGGTTCGTTGCAATCGGTGCAGTACTATTTATATCAGGAGTCGGATCCGTGATGGTTGGCCTCACCGTGACTTTTTAGAAATTTTTCAAAAATACAGAAAAATTTCTAGAACGCTTACCAACTCAATCCCCGTGGATGATAGTAAAAAAAAATAGAATATTTACCAGAGTTGGTCGAAATCAAAATTCAGTTTTCAGCTGAGGCCATAAAGCAGGAAATCATCTTCTGGGATTGGACATGCGAGCGTACGCGGGAAATTCGATTTTTTTCAATCGGAATTGGTTCTCTGAAAGACAGCCGCGATACAATTCGCTATGACCGTTAGCTTAATCAAACGTGTTCGCGATAGAGCGAGTTTTACCGGAGATTGGAATACGAACGCCCTAGATAAGCGGTTCTTGAGTATTTCAATCCGACCTCTCTCTTTTCCAATCAATCTTTTCATCCAGATAAAAAAATTATTTTGTTTTCCAATAAAGCAAAGCCAGATATGGATACCATTTACTTTTAAAGAAATTTCTTTTATAAAAATCCTTGGTAACAAATTTGCTTATTAAAATTGAATAGAAGAACTTTTTGCAAGGAAAGTTCAGGTTTCTGATTGAAGAAGAAAGGAGCTTTGTTGGAAAAGAGTAGAGAGGGTTCGATATCTGAAAGAATATGAAAAGAACTCGGAATGGAAATTCAGCGAGGTCACGTTTGCAAGGGGACACTGTCGAGTTTCGGTTTGCGGGGGAGGTGGACATTCGGTACGAACGAGGAACTCATTAAAAGTTGGTTATCCGAAGTCAGAACCATGGCTTTTAAATACGTTTATTTAGTACCTCAAAGCAAGCGAAATTCTCATTAAACTCAATACTTTCGAGACCAAAAAAAAAGTTAAGCTTCTCTTCCAAAATTTGGATTAGAAAGCAACTTAATATATTAGAAAGTTATATGTATATCTTAAACGATATATTTGATTCCAAAGCCACCTTCCTCAGCACGTCGCGATGCGCTAAAACTGATCCGACGAAATGAATTAGTCTAAAGAGGGGGGGAAATTTAAGATTAGATGAAAATATATTATATTAAAATATCTGTGATGTAAAAAAGTAACAAAATTTTGATGTATATTTTTCACAAGATATTGTAATCCAGCTAGTGTATATTTAAAATTACGATACTATTGTAATTACGAGATACGAGACAAAATAATTAAAAGATTACGAGACGAGGTCCACATTGGTGGTCGTACGGGACCAAGATGGCGGGCATCGCTCGGAAAGTCGGGCCCAAAGATTCCTGTTTTCTTATTTTTCTTTGAGATTTTTATTTCGATTATAATTTAGGAGTTTTGGGTAGAAACTAGGTGGAGATAAAGAAAATGCAAAAATATATTTCGACAGTTTCTATCTCTCTTTCTCTTGTAAAACTAATTATGTAGAAGAAATTCCCTTTGACAGTTTCGAATTTTATTTTTGGGTTTTACGCTTTTTACAAAAACTGGAAGATTTGGTCCGATTAGCCCTGAAACGGCTCAATGTTAGCTACCTCACAGTGTCGTCACGTTTGGTATGGTACAAGCATGACGGTTGGATCTTGATGACCGGGATGACCCATGAGAACCCTCTGATTTTATTTTTTAAAATTATTTCTTTTTTTTTCAAATTATACGAATTTTCTTTTCTTTTGTGTGGAATATCCTCAATTTTTCTTTTATTGTTATTATTCATTTACTCGCTTTATTTTATATTCAGTTTTAATTTATTATTTTTTTATTTGTTTTTTTTGTAGGAAAATATTTTGTGGATCATCCCCAAGATCCGACATCAGTTGAAGAAGGTCTAAGCAGTTCCAAATTGTGCCTAAGTTTTGAGATTACGTTTTTTACGACTCAGCAAAACGAAAACGATAGACGCAAAGTTTAGTTTCAAGCAAAACGAATGGGGAATTGTAGCTAAAAGGAGGCTAGAAGTAGCGAATGAATGAACGATGTATAAAAAGAAAAGTATAAACTTTTTGCGTTCCAGGGCCGTCCGGCCGCCATCTTGCGTTCACTTTTAGGTTCCGTTTTGTCGAATAAGTGCAATTAGGTAAATCGAAACACAACCACACAGGCACGTTATTAGTGAAATGGAGGAAAAAGAGGGAAACGAACTGTTACGCGCTAGGTTACAGTTTTTTAAATTCTATTTTCAATTCACGTACATTCTCGAATGTTGGGATTTTCGTGATCAACGAAGAGCTGGCCTGTCGTTCATATAATCACGTACACACCCATCGATACGTTCACAGAAAAAAAAAACCCTCAAAATTTCACGATGAAATTTTCGCTCTTTTCATGACTCTAAATATTTAAAATAAATGCATTCGTCTTCACTTGACGAGTGCAACATGATGGTGCATTGTTGTTGAATAGTATACGAATATTAGAAAGGGTTTAAGGATATTAATTCAATAAATTTATAAGGAAATTTGATTAGCATTCCAATAAAATATTTAGAAATTTTTGCGGAAAGAGAAGATATTAAATTTTTTGAAGTGAATGGTCCTTAAAATTTGTTGTTGATAGTTACATCCCGCGGGGATTAAAGCATTGTTATCAGTTTATTGAAATCATATTTCAAGTAGTATACGATTGCGCACTAAATAATTTTGCGTCGATAAATTAAATTTTCAATTTTAATTGTAGTAAGTCTTTATAAATACTGGTTTTAAGAAAATCAGAATATTATTTCTAAATGTTAAAATAATCTTTAGATAGACTAATTCTTTTACTTATAAAAGATTGTTTTGTAAAGATTTGAGAGTCAAGCTGGGAGCGAAAATCCAGATCGATGATCAATTTCCATTTTTCTCCGGTTCTTGACAGTCGATATCTTGGTACCTTCCAATTGGCTTTAATTCGTACGCTAAGTTTTAATTATACGATGACTAAAAGTCTATCTCGCATTTAAATGTATACGCTATTCGACTTTTCGAAGAACTCGAGAAAAATGCGAATCGAATTTCCGCTAGGCTACCTCGTCAAATTTTGAAGGGAATTTCCAAAATTTTGAGCGCGAGAATGGCAACATAGGGAAACCACCATGCAGTTGATTTTCCATTTGGCTATCAAGAGGAATTCATTATTCAATTAGATTTTACAATAAAATTAGTTTTTGCTTAATCTGTTGAAGAAATTTTATTTAAAAATATCTCAGGATTATAAATCAAGAGATTTTTTTTCTGATTCCAATTAATATTAAATTGATCAATAATCAATTTGAAATTTACATTTTCATTTTTGAAGAAAACTGGTTAAGCCTGATGGAAAATTATCTACGTTGGCTCAGCCTAGTACGATCTAGTTTTAGGTAAAATGGCGCTGGTACTAGTTAGTTAGTACGCTAGAATGGCGCTTTAGTTGTTTGTATATCGTGTTTTTCTATACTGTCACTCTGCCCGCCTTGCCTCTTCGGTCTTGCCAAATTTCAAAAAAATTGACACATATTTTTAAATTTTAAAAATCTTAGTGTGGTGTACCGAATTAAATAGAAACACTCAGTTTATTTCATTTAAAAAAAAAACATAATCAAATTTTACATTTCGTCTATTTCTAAATTCCAAAGTATTATTCAGACAAGAAAAATGGTTCTTTATAGAATTTCTTTTAAAAATCCTTTTTCTTCCTTCGTGTCGTTTTTGGGATGTATGGCGTCCAACCGAGGAGGCGAGGCCCTCGCACTACAAAAATAAATAATATGTAACTATTCGAGAGAAGGAAAACTATAACTATAATTACAAAAAATCCGGTACCAACCCAGCTAGCCCTCCAATCACCATGTCAATCCCCCCTGCCTCTCCGCCATTCAATATTTACAATATGCTCACACATTTTACACATTACACACAGTCTGCTCTCAACAGCAAAAAAAAAACATCAACAGCCTCCAGAACCAGTCGTCTCCTCTCAGTTAAATAGGAGAGCCACCCTCGAAAGCTAAAAAAAATTCCGCGCCCTAAAAAAACAAAAGAAAAAATAAATCTAAAAAAATAATTCACCCGGAGCGCAATGTTTCGACATGAAACACGACCAATGAACGAGCATATCACAAAGAACCAATAGCGAGTAGAGATCAGTCATTAAAAAAAAACAAAAAACAAACAGTAATTTCAATCGCTTTGCGCTCCCGGATTTTTTTCAACTTTTGAGGGCTGTGTTCTCCAGATGTGTCGTGGGTTGCATACTCACCCACGCACTTCAAAAACCGGCAACAACACACGAACCAATAGACATCAAATAGATCCACGATTGATCCCGATTGCGATTTCTCGCTCGTGGCTCGTCGTGGTTAAAATAAAACAAAACTATGCATCATATCCACCAACAGTGATTTAAGCGAAACAAAACTTAAATAAAAACGGATCGTCCGAATTTCACGCGACGTACTTAGCGCCCTTAATTGTCGATGAATGCCATCTGCAGATGGCATTTCGTGCAAAGGTGCGCTTTAAGGGTGTCGCTTTCGAGATCGGACGAAGGTCCCCTCAAATCAAAACCTGCAGTCAGCACAGAGATAAACAATAAGTGCAGAGGAAACAAACTACTATAATAAACAAAAAAGGTATATATATAAATATATTATATATTATTATTATTATTATTATTAACATACATAAAGTATATTATTAATAACGCAAAAAGTACTATATATTATTATGATTATTATGATTATAATTATATTATTAAATCTAAAGAAACAAAGTAACATTCCAACCGTCAATGTGCCACACGATTTTTTATATTCTCTTAAAACAAACAAATTTCGTAATCGTCGTTTAAACTTTAAAACTGAAGTGGGGAAAGAACGGAATCATTTATCATAAAAAAATAATTAGGGAGGGAGATAATGGGGAAATATTCATGAATAGCATCTTTTTTCAAATCTCGACTAGGAAGCATGTTTTTTCTATATATCAGGCTGCCTTTTTCGCTTAAGAACGTTCTTTTTTCACGATAACTTAATTGGTCTTTCCCGACAAAAATCCCAATTCATACACTTGCAACAATTTCGGCAACGATCCGAGATCTCGATCTCAGATAGAAAAATAAAATAGGATACAGTTACGCGTATCTCGACGCGTTAATAAACGAGTGAATGCAGCTTCTCGAATTTCTAAATTATTACGGGAAGTGAATTTATTCAGGATGCTATATCAGTACGCTCTGAGAACCCCCGTCAAGCAAATGCACTTTGCTTCTTTCCTCGGTATTGGGGAAAGAATCCGCACAGCTCGGACAGTAATTCTCATTACGAATGAAAGGAGCCTGTCAACAAATCCGCTTCCCGCTTCGAGTGCAATTCTCCGCATTTAAACAATATTCCGTATTTAAAGAATATTCTCTATTTAAATAATATTCCGTAATTAAGCAATATTCCTTACGCATTTTTTAAATATAAGTGTAAAGAACAATCGCTGCTCATTTCCAGAAATTCGAAAAGCTGTTCACTCGGTCCCGGACTCTCTCGTCATAAAAAAGAAATCAAGAATTAGTTTTCACGTAGTTACGAATTCTCTCCCAATAAGCGAAACAAGGGAAACTAAATGACGAATCAGAAAATAAAAAAAGAAAAAAAAAGATGTACATGACTCCTAGGATACCGATTAGTAGTTCTCTCATTTGCCGAACGACCTATCGCCACGACGATTGATTAAAATTAAAAATAACGGCAGATATAATTACTACAATTATTATGATTATTATTGTATATTGAAGTACACTAGGTGTAAGTACATTTACTAATGATACCGGTTCATTATTGCGTATGATTAATTAATTAATACGATCATAAAGTGTGGGTGATTGTGTGTGTGTGACGCGATGTGTACATGTGTGTGTTAAATAAATTGGTAGCGTGAATAAAAATCGGGCGATATATATAAATATATGAATATATGCAGATTATATGTATATACACACGATTTACAAAAAAAAAAAAAGACAAAATATATATCGTGACGGTGACTGTGACGATTTTGACGATCGACGCAATTTATTGTGTAACATATACTAGTAAAAATACGCGCACACATTCACTTCAGGATACACACACCCATTCATAGCTCATGTTTCTAATGCAAGTATAAACGCTTCATCGTGACGATATGGTGACGATTTTTATTGTTTTATGTTATTGAAGTTTCCAAGTTGATAAAATAAGATCTTTTCTCAAAAGACTCTTTTTAAAAGATTTCCTTTTATCGCTTTATTTTTCGTAAATAACATTATAAGCAACTTAGTGTAATGAACAAAATTTACTCTATCAAGCTAAGTTGAGTACAAATTAGAGAATGTTTTAAAGTGATTTCAAGAGTCTTCCTAAGGGATTTATCAAAACATTTTGTGACCTTATCAATCTTGAAATTAGCGAAGCAAAAGTCTTTTGATAAATGAGCTTATTCTTTATCGACAAAGGAATTCAAGCTCGAGACCGATTGTGCAATTCGTAGCATTATATAAGATACTCGGATCTTCTCCGTCTCTCCTGTCCTTTGCATTTCTACTACTATTCAACCCCATCTTCTGAAAATTTTAATTCAATTATTAATGTTTGGTTATAAAACTTACATTTTTTTAATTTAATTTCGAGAGTCGACTTCGGGAAGTACTTACTCACTTAAAAACGCTTATATACATTTATATGATAAACAATTAATTCTTTTTGCCCCCCCCCCTCCCACCCCCTCCATGTCTTTCGAGCCTGAACGTTTTCTATTTCGGGAAGCACGATATGTCTATGTAATATATACTGTATATTCGTATGTTTTACACCTGTACACTTATACGAGACACACACAAACACACAACTACTGTTTAATAAAACCAGAAAGACGAAAAGACTATAACGTGTGTTACAAATGGCGGAGACCAATTACTATTCGATATATTTTATCTTTAGTGAAAAAGCGAAAGAAAAGACAGGAAAGTCAAAAAATGACGAGCTTCATGATAAGTAAGGAGGGAGAATATAACAGGGCCCACTTTTTTAATATCAAGGAGAGTCGAAGACGAGACAAGACAGATAAAAAATATTTTTTCAGGTAGATCTCTTGTACTAACCTACCTCTATTTCTCTTTGCGTCATTAAAGTACCGAAATCGAGTCCAAAAAATCCAGAGTACATTCCATTATTTTGTAATCATCAGTTCCTTTCTGGAGATTATGATTCTGAGGCCTGGGATATTAGTTTTTTAGTGGCGTTGTTTTGTAGGAGGGAGTCTCAATTAATATCTATTGATTGATTCTTCAATTCAATTGGAACTTGATCCTATGAATAGGAAATGAAAAAAAAATTCTAAACTAGAAACTTTGACAGGCCATTTCGCTCAAGTAAAGTATGTAAGATGAATTTTATGAAGAAGGGTCAGGATTTTCTTTTCTGGACAGTAAAGGATTGTTTTCGAGTAATATTTTTCAATGAGAAGTTGATAAAATAAGCAGTTCAGTTACAATCAAAACGACATGTGTTCATAGAGAATTCGTAGACGTAATCGACTAGCAAGAATTCAGGAAAGTAAAGTGAAGATGAGCAAAGTCTCATTCCTAATAATGGTCTCGTTATATCTTCCTCTGCAGCTCGCTCTCGTATTTGTATACTGAATTAATTTAATGTTTTTATAAAATGTGTTAGTTTTTTAAAATTAGTAATTGATTACAATCAGGAGAAGTTACGTCTCTCCTTTATAGTTTGAATATGGGTGCAAAGGACCCATATGTCTCATGATTGTAATTAATTATTAATTAAATACGAATTAAATATGTGTAAAAATGCTGGATCAAATTAACACAGTCGCATTGCATTTTCCTTCTCAGGATTCTCTTAAGATTCATTCCAATATCATTCCAGAGGTACGTTCTTATCCTCTTATTTTTTTATATAAAAATTTCTCCAATGTCTGTGATTTATACGACAGGAGAAATTGAACTGAGTATTATTACTTGTCCAATGCCCTCAATTTTGTTTTTCAGTCGAAATTTCAAAATTATTCTTTAAGAATTAATAATTCGGAATGTTCTTCTCATTCGTTCGCTTTTTTGTGAAAAGAGATTCTTTTTATAATCAATATCTGTAGGTTTCTGATTCGAAGGTGATTTCCTCTTCGCGATTTGTGTATTCGTGGCAGCGCCATTACTTAAGGTGGGTCGATTTTTCGGATCGATATCCCTCGATTTTTTCATCTCTCCGCAGAATCGATGCAAGACCAGTTTCTATTCTAAATATAATGTGGGCATAAATCGTGATAACGTTTCATTAAGGGCCGTTTCACGATCATCGAGTAGGATCAATTTTGTAAATACCGATCGTATAGGTGTATATCACTCTCTGTAAACTATATACATATACATATATATATATATATATTATAAATAATTGAACATACACAAACGCTACCTTTAATGAACTATTCGTTAAATTTGTTTAGCGACAGAACTTTTTTAGATTTCGGAATGACGTGGAGACGAGAATTCTACAAACACTTTTGCAACAAAAATTAAATCTTTTCCAATTTTTCTCAGCTAAATTCCAACGAGAATAATTTTTCACTAATTGCGATTTTAAGAGTGTTATTTGGGATCGACGCAAATTCGTAGTTCAGACGTTATAGTCGACGTAAAAAGTGCAAACGCTGATTTTTTACTTTTTTTTTTACCTAACTTTACATCCTCCCTCATCTCACAGAGCCAGTCTTATGAATTAACACAGAAACGCGAGCTCAGCTCGTATATTAAACCCACGTAACGAAAGCTTATTAATTAAGGAGCCTAGAAAGGATAAGTTTTTATTTTCTGTTATTTTTTTGCATTTTTTTTTATTATAAAGTAGAAAAGCGTAACAGCCTCATTACGTTGTATTCTCTTGTTTCTTTAAAGTATGGTATACACACATTCTCTCAAGTACAATTCAGACAAGACGTATGTACCTTCGTACCTATTAGTATAGTCCTAAATCTTTCTTCTCCCTTTGTTTGGTTCCCACTTGATTGAATTTTAGGTCGATTGTCTGTTAGGATTGCAACCAATTCGGGACTAATTGTGAGAAAAATAATAATTGTTGAAACTATTAATTTCTTCTCCCAGGACCGTGGCAGTTTCGATTATTCAAAATTCTTCGAGAGCTGGGATTTGTTTGTTGATGCCCCGTACCTCTCGCTTTTCAGGGATTTTCCTTTCGAAATTATCAAATCGAATTTTCTGAAGGGTGAGTTTGTAGATGAGTTACGGTCTTTTAGCCAGACAAAGCTTACAAAAAATGGAATAGTCTCAAGAAAGAAAAATCGAATTTTTGAACTGCAGCAGCCCCCCCCCCCTCCCCCGACCCTTGTAATTTTAAAGATGTTATTTTTTTCACTTAAAAAGAAAGATTTGTTTTTACGTAATGTGAAAAATAAAGACCAAGTATAAAGTCTAGGTTCTTTTTTTATCTTCGAGTTCTAGGCGTAACACGTATGTAGGTAGATGCGTCGAATAAATATTTTTTATATTAAATATTATAAAATGGATCCACAGTTTATAATTTAATGAAGGCGAAACAGTTGAAAAGTTCCTGGGATTATAAGCGTATCGGGTCGTTATCGACGGGACGATATCAGATACGGGATTTTAGACGACAGGGACTAGATACGATATTTTTACAGGGACCGATAGTTTTTTTTTTAACTACGATATACGATTCTTGATAGTTATTATCGCTGCTAGATTATTATTAATTATTATTAATTACTACTATTACTTATTGCTACGATTATCATTAATGCTACTTTCTCGTTGTGTACGATTATAACGATTACGTTTATTAATAATGTTACGCAGTATCGCTGATGCATTAGCAGTGGCATATGACGTTGTCCAGTGGTGTCGAATCTACACAAAAATACACAACACCCAACACACGAATACAGAAAAGAAAACGTAATAAATTCTTGACGCAATAAAGACAAGGAAACTGGATTCTATTTTGAGAAAAAGTTGAAATTTTAAATAAATTAATCCAAGTTTGGGTTTACAAATTTGGATTTAAATAGCTTTTTGATTGTACAATTTTTTTGAAAAGTGGAATCTTTGTTCAGTAACAAATAAAATACGTAGATAAAAAAAAATGCGTAACACAAACATACACACACATATATATATAAACACTCATTAAAAGTTGTATAAATAATTAGGCGTGATTGATAGGAAAATCGTTTTTTCCAAATGAATTCTATTAGTATTGTAATTTTTGTTAAAAGATTCCAATGAGATATTTTCATTTCGAGTGCATTCTATGGAGAATGTTTTTGAAGAAATTATTTCGATTGGAAACAGGTGCATATTTCGTGCGAGGACACGTGGCTGATTAGAGGCAAAAAATTAAAAAGTTTAAACGTGGAAGATTTTACGTCGATGAAAGTATATAATTGGGGAAGGGGGGAGAAAAAATGACGATCAGTAAAAAATTAGATATTCAGTCCTTGCGGGAACAAATTCGATAAATTAATTTTTAATCGCGAGATGAGGAAATGTGGTTCACAATTTTGAACATGTGATACGTCGATCGACGAGAAAACGAACGGAAATTTCGGCAAAAGCTGAAAAGTCGCTCGTTCGACGACGCGCTCTTTTTAAAGATTTTTTGACGTAGGACGCTCTTTTATTAAAGGTTGATTGTTGTCAAAATGGTTGTGAGGTTATTCTATTGAAAGATTGTTGCATTTTTTAAAAGACGGTTGCGCCCTTTGTTTCTATTTCTCAATCTCGAGAAATGTAAAGTTTGTCTTTTAAGGTCAACAATTGATCGTCACCGTTTTTTTGAAAATGTGTCGGACCCGCAGCTTAAAAAAGCGACAGAATTTTTATTATTCTTTGCTTGTTGAGTGCATCTCAAAAAACGTATAGGATAAACATTTTAAGAGATGCATTTGATAATATGTATTAATATTCGCCACAAACCTTTGAGAACAAAATTACTTGAATAGAATATTTCATTATTTCTAGTTTCAGTGCAAAATTTTTGCACTGAGATTATTTTATCATGAAGTATTATATCACCTGGAAAATAAATTAATATACACCTGAAAAAACTCATTTTCAATGGAAGCTTTATTGACTATCAATATAAAATTTATTTGATTAAAATAAATTTTATGTTGTAGATAGAATTTCTGATTGAAGATTGTGTAAACTTATTATCTACGTTATGCGTTAATTTTAATACGATTGTGTAATCGTTTGGGAGAGGTAGATTTTTTGACCTGCGGTTACCGAAAAGGATACAACTGGCATTAATATTATGTAGGGTCTGATCTTATTATGATCTTCATTTGTGTAATTTTCACCCGGGGTACTTGTTTATTTTGTTCTCAGCCTGAACAAGCTATTATGTTAAAAAAGACCTAAGCAGGCTGAGAATTTTTTTTTTTTACTTAAAATGAAATTTTCCTTGGGTGGAAAAGTGTAAAAAAACGTCGGCTGGTTTACCGAGAAATGACATTAATTAGATGTCAAGAACGATCAGACTTGAGCGAAAATGAGACTGATAAACACAGTATTCGTGAAAAGTGTAAAATTAAAATTCTACGTAGCCTTAATTAGATTTATTGTACCGGGATCGACGCGGCACGATCCCGAAACGAAATTCTCCTGATTGGCTGTAAAATATTTATCGATAACTTGTAAAAAATTTTTATCGCTTGATCAAAATAAAAAAAAATAAAAGGAAAGAAATTAGGACATTTATAAAATTTCCTTCTAAAGGAATAAGAAGCGATATAAATTTGTTTGCAAATATCGATTAAGCGAAGGTTGGAATTGCGAGGACGAGTTGAATTATGCCGATTGTTTTTAATCGTTCCAAATAACGCAGTGCCAACCTTGGCGTTAAAAAAAGGTAGTGAGAGTAATTATTTTACTAGGTAATTTAGCGTAATCGCGCCGAAGGGAAATGCCAGTTGTAATAATCGAAGTAAGCGGAAAGACACTGACAAAGCCATGTCCCAGTGATATTCGATGTTTCGATTTTCGAGGATAAAAGACAATTGTTTTATTGTTTTGTTGCGAGCGGCGATTTTTGAAATTTTCCACGGAACCAGTTTAATGTACAGGCATGCAAAACCTATTACGTGTATACGCGAAAAGAATTTGACAACACAGTTCACTCTATGTAATTATAAACGGATAGTCATTGATAAAAAAAAAAATAAATAAATAAAATAATGAAACACGTACACACGATACACACGTATAAAGCGATCCAAGCAGAAGATGTACGAATGTAACGTTTGCAGTTAGGTGGGACCAAAAACGACTTTATATCTCTACGTGCATATCCAAGCAACGTGTAATTTAATTATTAATTAATTAATTAGTTATCCAATATCCTTTGATAGCGAGGACGATGACGAATGATTCACGAGTAATTTAGCCCATTACGTTTGTTTATTGATACATTATTCTATGATATAATGATTATTATTAAATTTATTGTCTTTATTATTATTTTATTGCGATTATTATTGATGATAATATTATTATTATTATTATTATTATTATTATTATTATTATTATTATTATTATTATTTAAACGACGTTCTAAGACACGATTATCTAGATATCGAGTAGAGCAGTACGTATCGATAATTATTAATTAATTTTAATTATTATTATTAATTATTATTATTATGAGACATTTTGTTGTATTATTTTCAATAAAATCGATTGAAAATATTTATTTCGACCGGGTTTTTTTCATTTTGTTCGCACTCTACGATTCCGAAAGTCAATTTTTCGAAATCGCAAGGCTGCCCCGTTTTTTATGTTCCTTTTTCATTTGTTTTCATTGTTATATAGCGGCTCCGTATACGATTCACTCCATTTTCCTCCGAGGCTCTTCTACCTTTCAAACTCACTCTGTCTCTCTCTCTTTCTCTCTCTATCTCTGTCCCTCTTTCTCTCTTTTTCTCTCGCTGCATCTGCCCTCATAAATCTTTCCAAATTCGAAAATCACGAAAAAACGGAAGGAAAATGTCTCCAAATGTAAAATTGCAGGATAATTTTGCGAAATGAGAGACGCAACGCGAGTTTGAAGAAAAGAAAAAAAATACCTGTAAAGTCTCATAGCATACACGCGCGTACACACAGATACACAAAACATGTACTAGGTAAGTTCATACTGCGTATTGCCTTTTTGACTTCGGTGTGAAAAATATATAAGTACATACGACGGTCTGTCTGGAACTTGCGAATTTTTTTTATTGACGATAAACAATATTTGAGCTGATCTGTAACTCTTTAATTGATTCCTTTCTCTCCCGGAAAATTTGTCTTGTCTAATATATTTGGGCTCGCGATAAAAAACTTTTCCTGAAAGTCAAATCCTAATAAAAATGAATATATGTATAATATGATATGAAGACTTTAGATTAAAAATGAAAGTTATTCAAAGTTTTATATTGTCGATTCACAATTCAGACTTGCACAAAAGAAGGTAAATAATTGTTCTTGATTAGCGTTTATACATGAAAAGGAATTTTTGATAATATTTTAATCGGTAGAAGATTTTTGCTGATTTAAAAGAAACAAAAAACAAAAGAATTTGAATTTTTTTTATGAAGCTTTTATGCAAGTATGAACTTGAGATTTGAGGAGAAGCCAAATCGCAACGCTCGCAAAATCTGTGATCTTATGTGATCGAGCATGGGTTGAATGTAATTTATTCCCATTGGTACTCCTTTGCTTTTGGAGTGTTCGAAAGTCACTTGGGAGAGGAAGGAACCGTGCGGAGGTGAATTTTACTAATTCAATTTTTTTCCAAGTCCCAGTTGATATCGTCGAAATTCGCACGTCCCTGATGACTGTTATCTGTTTCATGTTTTTCAATATTTGTAATTTATCGATAAAATTATAAAGGTATCGATACATAAACAGTCTAAAGTGTGCGCTACTCCACATAACATTATTATTATATATAAAGTATAAAAATATACATTATATATATATACATATATATTATATATGAAAAGTATAATATATATTATACACACATTGGGATTGGTGAGAATATACGGTTTTTTCGCTTTGGAGTGTTATTTTCTGAAAATATTGAACAAAATATGGAAAAAAATTAATAAAACGAATTAATAAAAACGAAAAATACAGGCTCACGGCTTCTACGTTTTTTAAAATTGTCTATTCCCAATATATTTTACTTCCTCTTTAATTTATTTAACGAGCCACAAAACTTTTCATTTATTTAAATCTTACTGAAAACAATTGCTAATCTATATGTAGAGAGAAAAACAGAGAAAAATAAATTACATAAAACTTGTCACTTAAATTGTCACTTCAGAAAAGTTATTAAAAGTAAGAGAAGTTATCTTCAGTTTGAAAAAATATTAAATTATTCATTATGTCAAAACCGAAGAAGAATAAAAAAAGCAAAAGTTTAGTTACAGAAAAGAGCAATATTTCTATGGGAGTTGCATTTGAAGCAGAGGTTATTAAATAAGTTTTCTTTCTCACATTTTATTTAAGAAAAATAAATTTTAAATTATGCTAATTAATTCAGACTCCAAATGTCAAAGAAGAAAATCAAAATATTTTTGAAACCCCTCCAAGAACTTTTATGCCAACTTTACCAAACTGTTTCAAAAGTTTGGTAAATCGACCCATAGAATTGGAAACTAAGGAACCTCGTCGAGTTATTGAGTAAAAAATTAATCTTCTGCATTCAATGTTTTTGAATATATATATATATATATATATATATATAT